>JANLJB010029169.1:0-13745 GCA_026212285.1 Bursera cuneata | reverse complement strand
AATAATAACGAGAGAATATTTTCTTTTGACATCTTTTTTACCTTTTCATTACATGATCATGTCCTCAGCTGCTCAATCACAGGTCTCTTAGCAATCACCTTTACCTTGATCATACGTCCATGGAAGATGCAAGATGGTACTAATGTTGAAGTAGTTTTCAAAGTCAAGGATGCTTTGGCACTCCGAAGCTTGAGTTGTACAATGTTTTAAAAGATTTACGTATGACAGCTAATTGCTCTACTCCAGCATAATACCAAGGATTTATAGGGATTCTGGCCTTTTGGCCAATCTTTGCTGAAAAGCTTTGCATGATGGGGTCAATTCTTAATCACTCTCGAGAAGGTAATTAATTTGTTTAACCTGTATGTTGTACTTGAGCTTCTCGGTGTAAAGAATTCAATTAGCGTTGTAAATAGTTTGGTTAGAGGAACTTTTGAGATATTTAATTCTACTGATGATTCAAATTATATTTTTGAACCACTTTCCTAATAGATATGTCTTGGTGGATTACTGTGCCAATAGTACATTGCTCATTTTACCAATAAATAGTGGAATTTGCACTGTATAGTGTAATAAAACATTCATTTAGAGCATATGAACTAAACTATGCTAATTGTTGCCATTCTTAGAGGAGTTAGAGACAATTTGTAACTAACAAGGGTTATCACTTCATATCCATACGCTTTGTAATTAATAAGGACTTTTGAACTAGTTAATCCAAAGAAGAATGAGGCTTGTTTCAGGGAAGAATCTGACTATATATCTTCAATTTGAATGTCTGGATGTGTCTTTTGCTGTTTCATCTAAATATCTCTGAGGTTCTTATATCTTTCTTTTTTATGGCATGTGTCTTTATGGGCTGGAGTGCTTCCTTCTTTACTTGTTACTTCTGTATTCCTAATTATTTTATGCCTCATGTAACCCTCTCTTATGCTATCTATAGTAAAGCGCAGATATATAAAATAGCATAACCAAGATGTTCTTACTGAAGTGTTTTTAATTTCTTCGCTAATTATAGTTCTTGCACATTTCCTTTGTGATATTGCAGTGTTGATATGCAAACACATAAACGTATCCATCCATTAAAGCTATGATTTCTTTGCTCTGTTAATGCAAACATAAACTTAGAATAAATAATTTTTTAAGACAAAATATAATGTTTTAGAAATAAGGTTATCTGTTTACGACGTTCCAAGCCAGCTTGCATGAAGATTGAAGAAATATTATCAAGCTTCAGGCCTATAAAATGCTAGTTCATAGCCACTATTTGAGCCAGCCATGATAGTAAGTTACAGAAAAAGAAAGAAAACAGTCTATGGCTCTTTATAAAATATTTCTTGATACTGGCAAAGTCTTTATATATTTACTTGTTTATGATCTAAAGTTGATGTCATTTGATAGATACAAGCACAATCATGAGTGAAACTTACATGTCTTGCTAACTCTACCTAAAAATTTTTGAAGTTGTAAAACCTCTTCTTATACCTTGGACGAAGCCTAAATATACTCCCCCTCACTTAACAGTACTCTATTGTGTAAACGTGAATCGTAATAGAAAAACAACAAAAAATAAAATAGATAGACACACAGAATTTACATGGTTCAATAGTGTGCCTTGTTCACTGTTGTACGGACTCAAAAACTCACTATTAAAAATATAATGCAATAAGATAAGGTTGTTTAATTATATAGAGAAACCTTAATCGCAAAAATACCCTTATAATGCAATCGCCTCATCCCCTCGCTCCATCAACTAGTCCTTTCATATTATATGAGCCATATAATCAACATCCTTTATCACAACGCTACAAAAGCAGACAATTTCTGAGAGAAAAAGAAATGCGTGGAGTCACTGCCCCCGCTACAACATATCCTCAAGTCTAGTCTGGCTCAAAAGAGCTGTCAAATAGAAGATCGTGACAAATTGAAGCGAATCATTGTTGAAGAGGATTCAGTAAACTTCTTGGTGGATCATCTGGGACCTATATTCACAAAGGAAAAAAGCAAAGTAAAAGATAGGAACCTATAATATATGAAAGTTTGTCCAAAATTCGTTTAAGAATCAATATGTTATAGACTTTCTTTAATTGCCCATTCTTAGTTCCTCATCTTTTTTCAGCTGAACCTATCCCTACGGTACCATATGTTAAGAGTTACGAAACAAATATATGTTTAATATGACATCTAGACAGAAAATCAAAGCAAATCAAAACAAAAGCTTGCAAAATGCATGTTACCTATACTTGTGAATGTCATGTCGATGACCATAGAAATTAATAATAGTTGTAAAAATAATAAATAATATAAATGAAGACCTTGAGTTGATCCGTTCTACACCAAGGTCCTCAATTTTGTCGCGGCCTGAGTAGTGGCAGACAGTCGTGGGTCCTTCACTTGGCAAAAGCAGAGAAGAGGAGCATGTATAATATGATCACTCATAAACTTGGGCCCGCATTTGAGAAAATCACGGTCACCCCAAATCTAAAACACATCTAGACTTTGACCCACTGCAGACCCAAGATGGAATCCCCTTGGATTTGCCTTTATAATATGATTTACCATTTTCAGTTAGTCCATTTTTCCCAAAAAAAAAAAAAAAATCCATTAAAAATAGAGACGCTATGGAAACAGGGGATTGTTTTACTAGGATTATATTTAATTTTCTAGAAAAAAAATTAAAATAATCCATTGAGACTCTTAGATGCCTAGATGGATACACCAAAAGTTACAGGATCCTTTGTATTATTAGCTAGGTACACCCCTCTTCAATATGATATATGATTACATATAAAAATTATACAATAATTGTGGAAATATATACTTTGAATGGTGTTCGTTTCTTTCTGCCCCATCACTTTTGTCGTCTCTTACCACTTCTTTTCCATCAAGTAGTGGCAGACATCAAATGGTGTTGTTCCTTTTACTTTGCAAAAGCAATGAAAAAGCAAAGTAAAAGTTGTTGTACCTAACATGTTTATCTTGACTTTTCGTTTGATCTACCTAACATGTTTTCCTAGCCCTTTGATCTTCATTTTCACTCGTTTGTTAGCAGCTTATACTTGTTCATTCTCACTCAGTTTGTGCGAGATTCTAAACATTGAAGCAGAACTGCATTTCCAGGATAAATTCGATCATCTCAAACGGTATGATGGTTGGTCATGATTTTTTAACTTTGATTAATATATATTTACTTTTGCTACTTCTGTAAAAGAAAAGAAAATTATTAGAACATAATCAAATTACCACTGAGATTCTTTGGTTATGTTATTCTGCACTTGTTCTGTTACTTCTTATTTGCTGTAGGTAACTTCTCTGATCTCAAAATAGCGTGTGGTTTTGCGTCATATATATATCTGTGAGGGGTCATCAAGTGAAGTTCTTTGTAGTTGATGAAGAGATATTCACCTTGAGTTACTCAAGAAAGTAAGCTACCTCATTTTATTATTAATTTTTTATTTAGATTCTAACGTGCTGGCAGTTAGCTTCGAGTAAAACCTTTTTAACTTTTGTTTCACGAAGTTAGAGTTGGCGAGTTTTGGATATATATAATCATGACAGGAACTTGAAGATACAAATCATCCATCATTCTGTATATACTACTGTTGCTATGGACTCAATGTGTGATTCTCAATTAAGCTTTTTAATTACTTTAACAAGGATAATTACCTTAAATTTTCCATAACTATCTCGTACTGTATTTTCTTTCTTCCATCAAGTTTTGAGATACAGCTAGCCAAGTGCTTTATCTTAGTTATTCAAAGCGGTTGTCCGATTCATCCACCAGAGCAAGATAAAGTTGCTCAGTCCTTGTTTGCCTATCATCCTTACTTATAACCGAATAAAGTTGGATACTGAACGTTCTTCTCTCAAATCTTCACTTTCGTTACTGATCTGGGACTTTGCTAAGTTCTAAGGAAGAGGCCGAGGTGCATTTCCGGGATAATATACTCTCATTTGGGTATGATTACTTCTGATCTTTGAATTCCATTTTCGCTTTTGTTATTGTATCAATTCTGATTTTTGCTAGGGGCGCCTAGATTACGTAATCGCTTCAATTTCAATTATTTCTTTTTTCTTTTTCATTCAAAAGTAAAATTTGAAGATCGATAATAGAGAAGGACATCAGTAGTTTTAATGTTACTTAAATCGGACTCAAAATCCTTAAGAAGCCTAAATATGATTTAACATTTGTTTAGTTGAAATCGTTAGAAATATTTTATTGAGGAATTAAAACAGAAGATTCAAACTATTTACTTATACGAGATAAGTTTTCCTGACCTTGAATATGATTGTCTCTACGATTGCGTGCAATTTGGCTTCATATATCTGTAAGTGATAGTCAATTGAAGTTTGCAGCTAACTGAGACATCTATCCTTCTAGAAGGCATGAAAAACCTCAAACCCCGTCTAAAATACCTGACTATTAACTATGGAGTTACAATATAATTCAATTAGTGGTGCCAAAAGGCCAGGTCGGGCCCGACCTATTTTGGGTAGGCCTGACAGGCCTATGGGCCAGGCCAGGCCAAAATAGTGTCAGGCCAGGCCTTGTAAAAAATTTGAAGGCCTGGGCTACACTATTTGGACCAGTCATATCATTATTTACTATTTAATAATTTTTAAATTAATTTTTAATTTATAATAATAAAAAAATAAAATTGGTACAGTAACAGACCAGGCCAGGCTAGGGCTGGGCAATTTAACCCGACCCGTCGGGTTGACCCGAACCCGACCCGAGTTTAACCAATTTCCAAAATGTTTTGAGGTGAAAGGCATTCGAACCCAAGACCTCTTCTCCTCCATTTTGCAACACCACCACTGGGCCACCAGCACCTTTTGGTTACTTGTGTAAACTTATTAATTATTATATAATATTAATTTAAATATTTTTATCAAAATTTGAAGTGGTAGGATTCGAACCCTCCACCTCCCCTTTAACTTTTATGCAACTTTGCCGGCAAAGCTACAATTCATTTTAGGTAAGTGATATACAAATATTTATTTATTGTATAATTTTTATACAGAACCCGACCCGAACCCGACCCGACCCGACCACGAACCATAAGTCAAACACTTTTGACCAACCCGAAACCCGACCTAACCCGACCCGTCGGGTTCAATTTTACCAAAACCCGATTTCGGGTCCAATTTTACTTGACCCGTCGGGTTCGGGTTTGAGTCGGGTTGGGCCAAACCCGACCCGACCCGTGCCCACCCCTAGGCCAGGCCGACCTACGGGCCCGAAGTCTAGGCCTGAGGTAGGCCAGGCCTGCACTGTAGCGGCTTGGCCTGGCCCTTTGCCATCTCTAATTCAATATATCACACATTTATGCTGAGTAGAACTAGAAACAAAATCACTCATATCTATTGCCATTCTCCATTAGACCTTTTTCTATTGCAAGTTGCTAATGAAATTTTTGTTTTATATTTTTAATATGGAATCATCAATTTTTTTCTTTAACTTTGTTCATACTTTGATAATAATTAAAGGCTCAGACTATTAGAACTTAATTTTTTTTTACTTAATTTTACTTACTATTTGATAGTCATTTATTTTTCTAATCTAACAGTGGAAAGAGCTACTGAGTTGGTATAAAAAATATTATATTTTAATCTTTCTTTTTTATTTATAGATTATAGTAAATCAATGGTTATTAAATAATATATAAAATTAAATTAAAAATTGTATCTTAGTAGCCTGACCCATAATTAAATAAGCAATACTTTTCATGTATGTTATAGTCAAACAACATTGCTTTGTCAGATTCAAGTCACTTTAAGCCTAATGTTCCCTCATTTTGTTCTCTTTCATTTCTTTAGCCAATCAATTGTACTGTTAGTTTTCAGGATCTTAATTACTGCCCCAAATTGTGTTGCATTTGGCTTCATACAGTTACAGTCAAGTGAAGTTCTGGGAAGTGATTGAGCATATTTCGTTGAGAAAGGTACATAAAACATATTTTAGTTAGGCATTGATGTCCTTATTTATTCAATAAGGTTAGTTGGATTATTCTATATAATTATGATTTTTGAAAATATTAAACAAAAAAACTTAATCACATCTTAGCCTCAAATTTTCAAACCTTGATTAATCTTTGACAATTCTTTTAAAGAAAGCTTCACAAAAATATTGAATCTGGAAAATGTATAGGCTGAAGGGTTCTGTAGTTTAGCGGCTGAGCAACACCATTTTTAGAATCTATTCATACTATTCTTGCCAATTAATATCTAGCTACGATACGCTTAACATGAATAAAGGAAAAAATTAGTAAAGTTGTTGCATTTTCTATCTGAGGAATGTTGTCAATAACAAGACCAATTGCATGTTAACTTTCTAATCAAAACCAAACAAATCTAGATAGGAGCTTTAGTCTGAAGATTAATTTGAAGTAAAACATTCACACACTGCTCATATAACATACTATAACTTATTTATTTATTTTCACAATAAAACTATTTATCACAATATTATATTCTTGGACTTTTTTTAATTTATGGAAATCATGCTTAAAATCAATATAATTAATGTCCAAAAATCTAATATTGTTGGTAGTGGCTCAATAAATAATTGTCAATTAAGCTTCCTACTTCTCCACGTTTTGCAGGTAGGTGCTTGTGCTTTGTTCCTAGTAATTCAAAGCTGCTGTTTGATAAAAATACGAGTATTTCCAAAGGAACAAGGTACCTAAGATTTTCCCTTTTATTCATGTCAGTCCTTGATAATTTACTTTTTTCTTTTTCTGATTTTTTATTTCTTGATAACAGAGATGGAAACTGTGGTGGGAGCTATTATCTCAAAAGTTGTAGAATACTTGGTGGAGCCAACTATAAACCAAGGTCGCTATTTACTCTGTTTCAACAGCATTGTTAAAGATCTTAAGGGAGCAGAAACTGAGTTGGAGTTGGCACAAGATCGCATAAAGCAAGAGGTCGAAAGAGCAAAAGCTAATACTGATATAATTGAGAAACATGTAGAAAAATGGCTAAGCGATGCAAGCAATACGCTGGCGGAAGTTCAGCGATTGAATGATGAAATAAAAGTAAACAAAACTTGTCTTCAAGGGAGGTGTCCTAATTGGGGTTGGAGATATCGACTGAGTAAGAAAGCAGCAAAGAAGACAAGCAGGATGTTGGAGCTACTAGAAAAGGGCAGCAAATTCGATTCTGTGGCCCATCCTGCACCTCTACCACGTACAAAATTTTTTGAACTTGAAGATTTTGAGCTTTTCCAGTCTTCAGAGAACGCTTTTAATCAGATTATTGAGGCTTTGAAAAATGATGAGACCAATCTGATTGGATTGTATGGGATGGGTGGAGCGGGTAAAACCACATTGGCAAAATTAGCTAATAAAAGAGTCAAAGAAGAGAAGATTTTTGAGGAGGTTGCGATTGTTGCTGTATCCCAAAAGCCAAACTTCAAAAAAATTCAAGGTAACCTAGCAAAGTCGTTGGATTTGAACCTAGAGGAGGAAGATGAAGAAGAAAGAGCAATGCGATTATACTTGAGATTTACAGGGAGTGACAAGAAGATTCTTGTAATCTTGGATGATGTTTGGGAAAAGTTTGACTTGAAATCTAAATTAGGAATCCCATTTGGCAAAGAAAACAGAAGTTGCAAAATCCTTCTAACTACCCGCGAACTAAATGTATGTACCGATATGAGATGTCAGTCGAAAATTCTACTAAATGTATTAGAAGAAGATGAAGGATTGAGTTTACTTAAAAGACATGCAGGTATAGATGTTGACTCCCCTACCTTGAATGATTTGGCGATTGAAGTTGCAAGAGAATGTAAGGGTCTGCCATTAGCACTTGTAACTGTTGGGAGTGCTTTAAAAGAAAAAGGTGAAAATGAATGGAAACTAGTGTCTCAAAGGTTAAAAAAGTCTAAACTAGATGAAATATCTAAGTTAATTAAGGTTGATGTGGATGTTTATGCTTGTCTTAAATTGAGTTATGACTATTTGAACAGTGAGGAAATCAAATTTTGTTTCTTGTTGTGTTCACTATTTCCTGAAGATTATGAAATTCCTTTGGAGAAATTGTTCAGATATGGAATCGGGTGTGGTTTATATCCATATGTTGACTCATTTGAGGAAGCAAGGAACCAATTTCATGTAATGGTTAATAACCTCAAAGCCTCTTGCTTGTTGTTGGATGGTAATAATAAGGAATGCGTGAAAATGCATGACATTGTACGTGATGTTGCCTTATGGTTAACCTCCCATGGGAAGAATGTAGGGAAGAATGTATTCATGGTTAAGGCTGGTATGAGATTGACTGAGTGGCCGGAGGACGTCGAAGGCTTGGAACATTGTACAGCAATCTCTTTGATGGACAATGATATAGAAGTGCTTCCTAATTATTTGTTTTGTCCAAAGCTTGAAATTTTGCTAGTGGGCGGTGCAATCTTTGCGTCAGAAGTTTCAGACAAATTTTTTGAAGAGATGAAAGGACTAAAAGTTTTAGATCTGGTTTGCTGGGACCTGTCATTGAGATCACTTCGATTCTTGACTAATCTCATTACTTTAGAGTTGAGCAATTGCAAACTAAGAGACATCTCTTCCCTCGGAAAGCTAAAGAGACTTAAGATTCTTAGCTTCAATAGTTCCTCTTTTTATGAATTGCCAAAAGAAGTAGGTGAGCTTCATAATTTAAAATTGTTGGATTTGAATGGATGTGAAGAATTGGAAAGAATTCCTTCCAATTTGATAAAGAGATGTGCTAAACTAGAAGAATTGTACATTAATGATAGCTTTAATGAATGGGAGGTTGAAGAGACAAGTGCAGAGGGAAGCAATGCTAACCTCTTCGAGCTGAATTCCTTATCTAGTTTGGCCAGACTTCAATTGCGTATAGATTCTAAATTCCTTCCAAGAGACTTTGCTTTCGCCAAATTGGAAAGTTATGTCATTTGTGTGAACGTGAACACTTATTATGATGAAACATGCCCAAGGGTTTTAAAAATTTCAAATATTGAAGAAACTTCACTCATCGTATTTCAAGCATTGTATCATAATGTGGAGTATCTTTATTTGGAAAAAATATTAGGTTGCCAAAATATCCTCCCAAGCGTAGATCAAAGTGGCTTAAACGAGTTGAAATCGCTTGTCCTTGAAGATTGTAGCGACTTGAGGTGTATCGTAGATACATTACAGAAACATGCGCCAGCCAATGAACTCTCTAATTTGATGGAATTATCTCTTGAAAATTTGATTCATCTAAAAGAAATATGTTGTGGTGCAAGGCTTTTAAAGGGGCTTCTAGAAAAATTGGAAATTATCAATGTAACTAGGTGCCCCGATATGTCTAGCTTATTTCCAACAGAATTGATTCTAAGACTCCGTAAGTTGAGGGAAGTGGAAATCTCAACTTGTCAAAACCTCGAAGAAGTATTTCAATTGGAAGGGCTTTGTCATACTGGGGAAGAAAAACATTTGGTCCTATCAAGTTTAACCAAATTAAACTTGAAAACCTTACCACAATTGACTTGTATATGGAAGGGTCCCACCCACTATTTAATCCTCGAAAATCTTAAATATCTTGATATATATGGGTGCAGGAAAATGGAATATATTTTTCCTATATCCGTTGCACGAAGTTTGGTAAAACTTGAAGAGCTTAGCATACGTTATGTTCGCCAGCTAAAACAAGTGTTTTATGTGGATGATGGAAGCAAAGAATCCATAGTTGCAGGGGATGGAAAAAACATTGTGTTTCCAAAGTTAAAAATATTGTTACTTAATGGCCTCGAAAACCTTGTCAGCTTCTATCCACAAAATTATCATTCAACTTGGCCAGCCTTGGAAGAGTTTAGAATGTACGACTGTTCCAATTTGGATACATCTTTTGCCGCGGAAGTCAATATGCAAGATCTAAGAGAGGTATTATTATTTTACCATTTTCTTGAGAAAAAATTGAAGTTTAGATTTATGTTATATTATATATTTTTGTTTTATTTTATTTAAATATTTACTTCCTTATTAGGGTTAGTGTTATGGTACATATATTAGTTCTCCAGTTGTAATGATTAAATTTCAATTTGATATAGCAATATTTAATAATCCCTTACCAATTTATTTAATCTCTCCTTTTGAAACAGTAGACTTGTAATTAGTATATCAAAATGAATTTGTCTTGTTGAAAGTGAGAAATTTTAAGTAATATAATATTGAATTAAGATGACAAGTGGATTTTTTGAGGTTTCTTTGTAAGTAACATTGGTGTTTTATTTTTATTACCATGCCCTTTACTTTTTACTTAACATTAGTTTAACTAGTGATGAAAACCTCCCATGTTTTGACAAAATTATCTCATTTCAATTTGTTGAAAAAATCATTACAATCTGGTTACTAGATTTTGATAAATTTGTGTTGCTTCTTTTAGCAGAATTTACGGGTTTTACAAGTTGAAGATTGCAACCAGCAATTGTGTGATGGAATTCTTGCTTGTTTGAGTCATAACTTGAAAAGTTTACAAGAAATAAGATTTGAGAAATGTGAAATAAAAGTGGTATTTGAGTTGGAACGTCTTGTAACGGCTACCAATGGACAACAATGTCAATTCTCACTACCAAATTTGAAGGAATTGCAGTTGATATTATTGAAAGAATTAGAAAATATATACACGGGTCCCACATATATTTTAAGACTACAAAATCTTACCCTTCTAAAGTTCGTTGGATGTAGTAAGTTGAGACATATTTTGTCACCTACTCTTGCTCAGAGTCTGTTGCAATTGAAGGAGTTGGAAGTTCGAGATTGTGGGGAATTGGAGGAAATCATTGTTGAAGATGATGAAGAGGATCATCTCCAACCTCTACTCTTTCCAAATCTCTCAAGAGTTGAAGTGAGGGGGTGCAACAAATTAAAACGTGTATTTCCTATCATCATAGCCAGAGGTCTTCAACAACTAAATTGGATGACAGTAGAAGACTGCTCTCAATTAGAAGAAGTATTTGGACATAGAGTTAGAGATGGAGCTGATGTCATGGATGACAAACCAATCGTGTTGCCTCAACTTCGTTATTTGTACCTGGAGAGATTAGGAAGCCTAACCAACTTCTGCCCTGTGGGTTATGACTTCACATTTCCATCTTTAACACAATTAATTGTTAGAGGATGTCGAAGGGTAGCAACAAGATTTTCGTTTGATAAAAAAGAGGGTGTTCATGCGGAAGGCAAGGTACTTAATTAATTATACATTTTCATATTAATGAATAATTGATTGTCTTCATTTATTATTTTTGGCTCAATAATTCCTCCTATTCCATGCTTCACATTTATTCTACTTTCTGCAGCCACCCAAAGACGATGTAGAGGCTCCCACCACGGATATCGAATGCTATAATATTTATGACTATTTGCAAGATCAATTACCGTCATACATGGAAACTTGAAGAAATATTGCTCACCATTCTTGTAACTTGAAGGTAACAAGATCTATCACCACCCTGCTTGTCAATTAAAATTAGCATTTCATCAATTTCAAAATTGAAAATGATGATTACTGCTGAAAATAAGAAGCTTGATCACATATCAGACAATTAGTGATTCTATTAATTTAATTTCTTTTCTGTTTTCAGTTCTCTGCGCCACTAGATCCAAAGAAGAATGAGGCTTGTTTCGTGGGAAGAATAATGTTTAGATGCTTTGTTTGAACATCTCTATGGTTCTTATCCCTCTCTCTACACTTGCATGTGTCTTCATAGGTTGGAGTGCTCCCTATGAAACCTCTCTTTGTATGTCTTTTATTCCTAATTATTTTATTAGGTCACGTGAAACCTCTCTTATGCTAAACTTTGAAGCTAATTGGTTCCTGTGAACCATAATAACAAAAATGCAGTTACTTAAAGTGTTATTCATTTGCTAATTATAATACTTCTAGCGCATTTCCTACATGTTAATTGTAGAGTGTTGATATATACACAAATACATGTAGACATATGTGAAAAGGTGGCGATTTCTTATGAGTGGGAATAATAAAAGTTACACCAACTGGCCCCACCCACCTCATCAAAATTATATATGCTTTATGTGAGTTTCTTTTGTTATCATAAGATGAGAAATTGAGTTCATAATAGATTCCTTTCTGTTATTATCTATTACTAGTGGTCTCAGACAAATTTTGAATACTCTGGTTCTTCTCCATTTCCCTCTTCTAACTGCAAATTCACGTTAATTAGCACATGAATTAATACATCTGCCAAGTCCCTTCTTCTATGAAACTAAATGATGTTTTAGAAAAAAAGTAACTGAATTTAAGTTATGATTCTTGCCTGCTCTGCTGTTTCTTGTAAAAACTTACAAATAAATATATAAGCAAAAGGAAATTTGAGACTACTGCCTCAAGCCATTGGAAAATAGAAACTTAAGTTTAATGTTATAAATCGAGTACTATTAATCTGAATCTGTGTAGAACTTTTCTCAGCTACTCTTGCTCAAAGTCTGTTGCAATTGCGAGAGTTGAATGTTAGGCATTGTGAGGAATTGAAGGAAATCATTGTTGAAGATGATGAAGAGGATCATCTCCAACCTCTACTCTTTCGAAATCTCTCAAAAATTGATGTGAAGGGGTGTGACAAATTAAAACGTCTATTTCCTATCATCACAGCCAGAGATCTTCAACTCTCAATTAGAAGAAGAATTTGGACATGGAGTTAGAGATGGAGTTGATGTCATGGATGACAAAGCAATCGTATTGCCTCAACTTTCAGAAGTTGATATTTCCTCAAAAATTGCAACTACGTAACCCCACAAATTAACTTCTGCCCTGTGGGTTATCACTTCATATTTCCTCAAAAATTGCAACTACGTAAGTGTTATTCATTTGCTAATTATACTACTTCTTGCACACTTCCTACATCATGTTGCAGTGTTGATATATACACACATGTATACACATATGAAAAGGCAGCTATTATTCATTCTAGCAGGTGGATACTTCGTTAATGATCTGCCCTCTTTCATCGGATGGATTAAATACTGTTGGGAAAAACTTCAATACAACAACACTTGGCAAACAACAACGCCAACGTAGCGGAAACAATTTTTCCCAATTCAACAACAATCAAAGGACAAACTATCAACAATCTTTAACAAAATTCCAGCAAAGATTATAGCCCAAAAATTGCCAATAACACAAGTAAATCAGCCACTAGAGAACACACGATTTTTAACGTGGAAAACCCCTCCAAATCAAAGGGTAAAAACCAGGGGCCTAAAAGACTCAATCAAATAATTCCACTATGAATTTAGGCAAATTACAGCAGTTTAATTTTACCACAATGCTCACAAATCTAGAGCAAACAAGATTCTAAAACATATTAGTAAGAATCACAAAGAAATTTGAAGAGTTTAAGCAGAAATCTCACAAACTCATGGCTACTGTTCCGGCCGTGTAACAATAACTTCCGGTGATCAGAATCAAGTTTCCACCATTCAGATTGAAGCTCAACGTGTCCTGAGTATGCTGTCCAAATTTCAGCACGATCGGACCACGAACGACCTTCAATCAAAGAAGATGATGAATATGGTTTGGTAAAGAACGTGGTTACTGTTCCGACCATATAACAGTAGTCTCCAGTGATCTGATTCCCGATCTGAACTGTTCAAATTGAAGTTCCACGAGTCCTGATCATGCTGTTAAAGTTTCAGCAAAATCGGACCACAAAAGACCTCCGATCGGACAAAGTGATTAAAACTGTTTTATAAAGATTATCTCTCCAAAAGAAAACTCTGCACTGC
>JANLJB010029168.1:0-13742 GCA_026212285.1 Bursera cuneata | reverse complement strand
ACAACAAATTTTATGCATAATAATAACTAATTAAAGGTATCATCACAGTTGACAATTAAAAATTACGAAAATAACGTTTAATGAGTTCAAATATTATCATTTTACTTTATTTTTCCATAAATTTATCAAGTCAATACAGCTCAAAGTAGGTTTTTCATTATTAAATACCACGATGAATGGTTAAAAAAAGTTTTAAGGGTTAACTTTTTAGTTGGACTCTATGCATTGACGTTGGTTCTAGATGAAAGGATAATAGTGTTCCTTCGATGTTAAGAAATTTTTGTTAAAAAGGAAGGGTCTTTGAGGTTTATAAAAAGGTTGATCACGATAAAAAGGAAGGGTCTTGAGGTTTATAAAAATGTCGATCACATTATTTAAGAAGTTAAGCTTTTTTTATTTGATTCTATACATCATCATCTATTCTAAATGAGGGGGCGATATTGTTGCCCTTCCGCTAATAGAGTTTTGTAATTAAATGAGGTGTTAAGGTTTATAAAAAAACGATGACTCCACGTAATAAGTTAGATTTTTGGATTTGATGACTATATGTGTCACATGGGACAATTTCGTCTTTTCGCTAAAGGAGCCTCATGGTTAAAAAGATTTTCGAGTTTATAAAAATGTTTATCACTTTACCTAATAGGTCGATTCTGGATGAAAGGACCTTATTATCCTTTTGTTAATGGAGTTCCATAACCAAAAAAGATGTTGAAATTTATTAAAAGGTTGGTCATCTTATATAATATATAATAGAATTTTAGATTGGACTTTGGATTCTTGAGCCTCTACATTCATGATAGAGAAAAAAAAAACATTGAATTCATAATCAAGTCTAACCCAATCAAATATCATGTCATTTACTAAGGCATCCTAAAGAGAATACAAAAGCCAAAAGTATACATACTTTGCATGTATAAAATAAGTGAACATTAACATGCTAGACGACGTTTGTTGGCGAAGCCAATTGGCCACAACCCAACCACGTACACATCAATTTGTCCACTTTCCTTCCATTTCAATATCAACTAATCGGGGAATGGCGATACCGCCCCATTCCATTTAATTATAAAACCTAATATGCTCACTTTTCACCAATCGAGTCATGTTATTATCTAATGTGATAAGCTGCAAATATTAAAAATCTTATAATTGGCTAGGTGCAATAAATCTTTTCCAATCTTAGCAAAATAAAAGCCATCTTGCCTCCCCTTTTGGGAAGTACAAAGGTTTCTGATCCCCCAACACATTAATTAACAAACAAGTTAAACTTATAACAATTTCCAAATTAGGCATCTATGGAACTAGAGGCAGGCAGGGAGTATGACTAAGCAAAAAAGCAAGTGCTTGATAAATCGGCGAAATTATCGTAATTTGATAAGGGGTCATCTTTAAATAACAAATTTACATTAAATATTACGGTTAGTTTATAGTACTAGTACTATTTTGAAGAAGAAATTAATGGAGTGTGAGAGTGAATGTGAGATGACATGACCCACAATTTGGGAAGATGAAACGTTCCATCAATGACAGTGAGGCTGCCACTATAAACATATGGCATTTATGACCCGACTATGATCTATAGAAGATTTTTTAGCCCCAAAAGTGACACAAAATTAATAAAATAAAAAATAGAATGTTGATTTAAGTGAAAATTTTATGTATTTAATGTGGTGCAGAAGCAAAGAATGGTCATAATTAGGGAAAGAAAGAAAGGAAGATAAGCTATTGTCTTGGAGTGACTGAGAAAAAGAAAAAGAGAATGGGAAGGGGACATGGGCGTCACCTTGACGCGGTAGACCTTGCCCCAACTTTTCCTTATCCATAAATACAACTCCACAACAAATTTAAAAAAAAAAAAAAAATCAAACATCCCACTTAATCAAAACTAACATAAATATTTTAAAATTATAATCGTCGTTAATCATATTTAACGGTACTATAATAAAAATTCAGAATAAATATCAAACACCCATTTGATATATCTAAAAATAACAAACTCATCCATTGATTATAAAATAAAATAAAGACTCTATTTTTTATAATCTTTTGAAACTAATTAACATTATGGGTATATTATCGATATTTTATTTACTAAAGTAATAAAAAATATTTAAAAATTTATAAAGATAATAAAGATATATTTCATACACTAAATAATTTTTGTAAATTTAAAAAATTTATTAAAAGTAAATAATTTACTAAATAATTACAAAATAATTTTGCTTCCTAAAATTATTTACTTTTTAGGAAATTATTTATTAAAATTTACTTGCTTAATTTAGAAAAATTATTTAATAAGTGCAATATATTTTAATTATTAAATATATTTCATTTGCTAAATAATATTTATAAATTTAAATAATTTACTAAATGATTTTAATAAAATAAGTAAGTAAATACTTTATTTTATAACGGTTGGTGTCAACACTTGATACAAAAACTAGTTATCAAATCGGTGGTTAATTTTTATTAAATAAATAAAATAATTATAAATAAGTGTTGTTAATTTATATTTAAAATATAAGTAAATAAATAATTTTTTTAATCTCAAGGTGTTTTCAAATTAAATTATATGCAAATTTTTTAATTTATAATCGATTAACAAATTGATGAGTTCACCAATGTCCCATTTATCAGATGTGACTGAGTTAATAAATCAAATAATTTGATCATTGATTTTTTTACTAAATGACTAGAGGTTGTTCGCCAATCATCGGGAGCAAACAAAAAAAACACGTCAAAATAATCAAAATCTTATTTTAAAATATAATTAGTAAATAAAATATATTTTTATTATTTATATTTACTAAAATTATTTGCTTAATTTATTAAAATTATTTAGTAAATTATTCAAATTTATAAAATATTATTTAGTAAATGAAATATATTTAGTAATTAAAATATATTTTATTTATTAAATAATTTTAGTAAATTAAACAAGTAAATTTTAGTAAATAATTTACTAAAAACCAAATAATTTTAGTAAGTGAAATTATTTAGTAAATTTTTTAAATTTATAAAAGTATTTAGTATATAAAATATATCTTTATTTTTTTAAAAATTTTTGTAATTTTAAATATTTTATATTATTTTGTATTTTAGGTAATAAAATATCGATAATATCTTACAATGTTAATTAGTTTCAAATGATTATCGAAAATAGGGTTTTTATGTTATTTTATGATTAATGAGGGTTATTATGTATTTAGCCTGATTTTTTTTTTTTACTGTAGCACCGTTAAATATGATTAACGGCGGTTATGATTTTGGGGGTTTTGTATTAGTTTTGATTCAGTGGGATACTTGGTTTTCTTTTTAAATTTGTTGGGGGCTTAAGAGAAATTCTCCCATAAATAAATAAACCTCTAATTACAAAAGGATATGTGGCATATATATATATATATATATATATATATATATATATATATATTCTTTCCTTAAATTTTTTTCAAATATAATATAATGTGACTTAACACAAATGATCAATCTCCCAAAACTTTTCTAAAGAGAACGAAGGGGATAGATTAAAAAGAAAATGAAAATATGAAGCAAACCCGAATCAAAAGCATCAATCATGTTCATAGTTTCCAAATTAAAAACTCGTAGCAAAAGCAAAGCAATTTACTTGTAAAATGGACAAGGCAATAAGGCATTGAATTGTCAAACTTGGATATTATTCACTTTCAAGGCACCCAAGAATGGTGGGTGTCTGGGTGATGATGAGCCCTTGGGGGTCCTTACCTGGGCATGCTTTGTTGTGTACGTTCATGAAAGGAGCTTAATTAGGAATGTTTTATTTCATTATATTTAGGTGCCCACGAGAAGAGATTCTGATGGTTTAGCCTTATTCGTTTGTTGTCACCAATAATGTGGAGTTTGTGTAGCTGCATATGGAAAGAAAGCAGAAGCTGAAAAATTATTATTAACATTGGCTATTGGTAGTGGATTTGATATCTTTTCCAACTCCATCGAGACTTATGAGAAAATTTCCCATAAATTTGTAATGAAAATGAAGCATAAAAATATTGAAATGATGTGAATTACAGCTCGATCGACCTGAAACCTGACAAAGAAAAAGTGGGTCTTGACACCATGATGACGCTATTGATGTGGCCATCCGGGGCTAGGCTCGCCAGGGCCTGCTCTGGTCTGACGCGTGGGAAGAAAATGTTATTATTGATATTCTTACCCTTATTTCATTTCCTGCAAATGCCCCCCTTGCTCTCTATATGTTTTTATAGGTATAGCATAGCAAATGTCAATCTCTTTACACTTGCCACCGACTGACCGTCAAATTCTATCTACCATTATTATGAGAAAAGAGAAATCCAAAATGCATTCACAACAAATGATAATATATAGTATCAACGTACCAAACTATATTTGTCCTATATATAATTATTTATCAACATTAATTACTAAGTTATATTATTTTTTATGATGATTAGAAATAATTGAAAATGGATCTAAATTAAAGGGTATTTAAGAATCAATTATTTTCTAAAAAATTTAAATATCATAATCTTGTATTAGATAATAAACAACATCTGACAGTATTTGAGATATTATTCTACCTGTGTTTAATAGTATTTGACATTAAAAATTGAACGTCCAACGAATCAGGACAACTAATTTAAAAAAAAAAAAAAAGAGTCAATTTTCAATGATGCCACTAATTTTAAAAAACCGTAATAAAATTAATTGAATTTGGTAGAATCTACACATGCTTGTACCGTATGAATACACAAATAATTGATTGGCCATCCAACAAACACTTGTCGGGCATCACGGTGTCACCATTATAACATAGCCCACGTGCTCAACTTGCTCCATTTTACTTCTCCAATCAATTAATTATAAATTATTAAATAATATTATTCATTCTAAATTTTTATTCTAAATCTATATAAAAAATAAGATAAAATTAATTGACGAATAAAATGATAATATAATATATATTTGAGATATATGATAAAAATAAGATGTTGAGATTTCTCCTAATTCAACATTCCATCAAAATGCAATTCTTTTCTTTCTATGATTATTTTCATTTTATTATTTTGCTTTTACCAAATTATTTGAAAGTCATTAAGGTAATTTTGGCCATAGAATAAATAATTGATTATATTCCAGTATTTGTTCTTGGTACAACATATCGAAATCTCGTTTTATTCTCTTCCACATTCATTTTCTCTCATTTATTTATTTACCAATATCTTTTCCACAAATTGAATGCAACCTTATAATATGATATAGCCCAAGTAATGTTATTGGGTTAATATACATGATAATCTATAATATTTATTGTTATTTTTAATTTTCTCTATTATATATATATATATATATATATATATTATTTATTTTATTTTTTTAGCTTTTTCTTCCAATCCACTTTTGTCCTTCTTTTACTCAGCATTTAAATACTATTTTAGCTTTGAAAACTTTAGAATTCAACCCTGGCACAAACTAATAATATTTTCCCCTTTGAATTAGCTTTCCAATGAGACTAATAGTGATTATCATCTAACGAGTGATAAATTATTTGTATTTTCTCTAATAACCTAAAAATACAAACAAACAAAAAATACATCCTGCAAAATAAAGCTTAAAAAGGTATTTCAAATATGTAAAAAAAAAAAAAAAAAAAAGAGAATCATTAGACAATTGATTTTTTTTAATATATTAGTGCATTATTCACAAATGATGTTGTAGCNAAAAATACAAACAAACAAAAAATACATCCTGCAAAATAAAGCTTAAAAAGGTATTTCAAATATGTAAAAAAAAAAAAAAGAGAATCATTAGACAATTGATTTTTTTTAATATATTAGTGCATTATTCACAAATGATGTTGTAGCATACGTTATACTTCATCAACTAATACAACTATAATATTTAAAAATTCATTGAATGTAACGTTAATAATAAGTAATGAGAAGGACACATTAGTGGTAGTAGTGTTAAATAAACAATAATGTATATAATAAATTAGAAGGTTACTTGCCGACGTGATCATGCCTCCGTCACTCAATGCGAATATCGTTAGGTCATAATTCCTCGAAAATAACAAATAAATAATATCAATATTTTATCTTTTTTTATTCTATAATCATAATTTTAAACCCTAACTCCTAAATTAACATCAATCTAATTTTCAAGCCATAGTCCTAAATCGTCTAACCCTAGCTACTACCATTTAAAATTCAAAATCGAAACCTTGGTATGTGGTGGTGAACAAGTGGCTGTTAGGTGTTTGCTAGGTGATTTATAATCACGGTTGTGAGTTGGGAAAATTAAATTGACCCCTCAGTTAAATTTTGAGAAAACACTTAACTCCAAATTTTTGTTAAACTAATACTTATTCCCTAAAAACTAACACTTACCCTCCAAATTTTTGGGTATAAGTGTTAGTTTTTACAAAAATAGTGATAAATTTTGGAGGGTAAGTGTTAGTTTAACAAAAGTTTAGAGTTAAATATTTTCTCAAAATTTAATTGGGAGGTCAAAGTAAATACCCCGTGAGTTATGTTTTTGGTGGTCGATTGCTGTGTGGTGGCAGTGGACTGTGTATGTTGGTGTTGGACTATGAGTGGGTGTTTGTCGATCACAATTGGATAAACGTGTGGTTGTTTGCGATGGTGTTGGTGGTTGGCCTAATGAGGCTAGCCGCAATCTAGGTGACGATCTAGCCTTGGTGGCTAATTGCGTAGTAAGTGTTGGCGGACCATCAATGAGTAAAGGCCAGGTTATGATAGCTGATAGCCTGATGCCCAAACCATCTCTTGGTTTCGTTCGTGATTTAGAATTTGATGAAATTCGTTTAATGTGGCCAAGTGATAAAAAAGAAGTGAAACTTGGAGGGATGTGATGCTTTTTTTTTTTTTTTAACTCAAGGGTGGTAGGCGATATTACCCAAAAAACAATGGTAATAGTTACACAGTAGTAATAATTTTTTGTCGTTTTTAATAAAAAAGAAAATCTACGCCGTCAACACCAAAAAGGGTTTTCCAATGTCCGTACAAGCCTGACAGAAATAGGTTATCGAGGGTGGGAGAGAGAAGGGAGAGGGGCAAAAAAGACAATAAAAAAATAAAAAAAAGTGGCTCCTACACTTGGTAACTGACTGTAAATAGTAGCGTAAACCAATGGCAGCTCGACAACATAATCTTAAAAACCAGAGTGGTTTTCCAAATCCATCCCGTTGTTCAAAACTAAGCCTGATTTCCTCATTTCCTAATCTATATATGTGCATGGTTCCTCAGACAGGCTTCACATTTGGCAAGAAGAGAGAAAGATCTCATTTAATCTAAAACTCTCTCTTTCCGCTTTCTTTTTTGGGCTTCGATTGGCTTCTGCCTGTTGGGTGCTTTTAGGGAAAGCCATGGGGAGAGGTAGGGTTCAGTTGAAGAGGATTGAGAACAAGATCAACCGCCAGGTTACTTTCTCCAAAAGGAGAGCTGGCTTGTTGAAGAAAGCTCATGAGATCTCTGTCCTCTGTGATGCTGAGGTTGCTTTGATTGTCTTCTCTCACAAAGGGAAGCTCTTTGAGTACTCTACTGATTCTCGGTAACTATCCTTCCCTCCCCCCCCCTTTTTTTTTAAAATAATTATTTCTGTAAAACTCTTCGTTTCATTTCCACTTATCTATCCATCAATATCGTCATCCTAATATCTCTTTTTTATTTTTGTCAATTTTTTCTTACAGTCTTCGTCTATATTTATAGCTATAACTGAGTCTATGACTACTTTTCTGCTAAAAAGTCAAGTTTTGAAAGCTTTTGTGTTTATATTTTCTTTAGATCCTTTGTTAATAGAAATTTCGTTTCTTTAATCTGGAATTTTTTTTAAAAGGGTAAGGCTTTAGCCTATATTGCAGTTTTACTTATTTATTCTTTAGAAATTACTGATCATTAATTGGCTGCCTTCAATGATTTTCATGCAAACTTTACAAGCTAATGGCGTGGTTTAGGTATTTAAAATACTAATAATACAAGTCTTTTTCAGAACTGCAAATCTTACGGGAATCTGTGACCTTAGGACGTGGTTCAACTTCCCAGGATAAACCCAACTTAAGTTTTAGTTGTACGAATTTAAAAATAGATTCTTCTCCTTTATTGTTACTATTATTATTATTATTATTATTTTTTATCTAAAAAAAATTGATTTCAACTTGAACTAAGAAGTAGTAATAAAGACTAATAAGGGTAAACGTAAGAGTAATCAGATGTTTGATCCATCATTTTGCATATTTTCTTGTCGTTTTCTCTACCTAGAGTAACAACATTTGCATTGAGTATGAGAGTGAGTGAATATGTTTTATAAATCATTAAGAAATGAAATTGGATGGATATATATATATAGGTAGAGACCTAGCTAGGATCATCACGTTGAGTGCTTTGTTTGCCGGAAAAAGGCACCTTAGCCAACTGTCGGTTATTTATATTTTTTTGTTTATTTTATTATTTCTCTTAATTTTTTACTGCTAAGAGACAGAAGAGGAATCAGATGATCTGCATACATGGCCAAAAATGTATAAATAAATTATTTAAAATATATTTGCAGATCAGGACACAATATTGTGAAGAAACCATTATGCCATCTACGCGAAATTACATCATTAATATAGCAACAGAGCAGTTGTTTTATACCAAGAAAAAAATGTTATAATTAACGATGCAGAAAATACATAGAGCCTTCCATAGAAATAGTGTTAGTAAGGATCAATTTCTAGCGACCAAGTTATGATATCTTTTTCTACTACTTCTTACCAAACAATATGTTCTTATATATCTGCCATTTTCCGATTGTCTTACACAGTTGTCCTATAGTCCAATAAGTTTCTAAAATGGAAGTTTATCCTAGCTAATATATTTCAAAGCTCAGATTTTAACTACTATTTTACTCATTTGATCCATTTTCATTTGCTGGTTTTCAAGAATTATCAGTTAAGAGAGAATTAATTGAATGTTTTTGAAACCATTTACTTGTCATGTCAACTCTTTTACATGTATAAATTCAGAATTTGGATTAGAATATTTAAGTGAAATGAATGTACTGTACTTTTCTTTTAAACCCAATTCAATAAACTCTTTTACATGTATAAATTTAGAATTTGGATTAGAGTATTTAAGTTAAATGAATGTATTATACTTTTTTTTTAAAACCCAATTCAATAACTCTGATATGTTTTGCAGTTAATTTAAGATCTAACAATCATGGTAGTTGCTAGGGTATGAAAGAAAAAATTATAAGAATAGCATTGTTATGAGTTTATTTGATAGACATTCAAATTATATGGTATGTATAAGCAGCCAAAACCTTTCTTCCATACTAGCTATTTGATCATCTTCTTTTAAACCCTTTTATTATTTATTCATTTATTTAATTATCTGGTGTATTGTATTTAACTACTTGAGATCCTTGGCTTTTTCGTTAATTATTATTTTTAAAGAAAAGAGCTGTAATTAGAATCTGTATTTGCAATGTACAATATCAGCTTTAAGACTTTTATTGGCACTGGTCATTCTTTAACCTGTGCATTGAGGTACCTCTTAATATTATCTATAAACTACTTATATATAGCTAAGGACCAGTAACGGAGCTTGGGACCAATTTTTGGGGGGGCCAAACAATAAATACTCAAGTCTTGGAGGGGCCAATATATAAAAATTTTATTATTATTTTTTTAATTTTTAATTTATATTTATTAATTTTTTAATTCTCTGGGGGGCATGGCCCCCCTTGGTCTTCAAGAAGCTCCGTCCCTGCTAAGGACACTGCACTGCTCTCTTGACTTGTAAATTGAGATTCCGATGGATATTTAGGCTTCGTGCAGGATGTTGTGGGATGTTGAGACAATAGACATAAATGTCATCCTATGCTCCTGTCAAGTTGATTAAGTCTCTTTTTTTCCTCGGCTTTTAAGTTGTACGTGAAACTCTCACCCATGATGTACAGTTGCATGGTACTTCAAGCTTATTTAATCAAAATGACCAATGGCTTGTGGCTGTCTGAGTGCATTTGACAAAAAGTTGCATAATCCTTGGTCATATGTAAACTTACTGATTAACTATTGGAAAAGAATATGAGATTTCCATCTAGAGAGTATGAGAAAGTTGATAGTTACTGTAGAAATTAACTTCTTGAGAAAAAAATATCTTCTCAATAAATTTTTGAATATTTAAATCGTAAATAATTATTGTTTGGCCAGTGTTCATAGATGCTTTAAAGAACCTCAGCTTTTCATGCCAAAGCTGAATGTATTGAAATTTTGAAATACCATTTCTGCAGAAGAAGGCTCTTTCATGGTTGCAATCTATAGAGTATAAATTCATTTAAGTTGTATATTTGTCAAAGAAAATTTTAGTGAGTAACAGAAGATTCTAATTTGTTACAATTTAACTTTCCCTTGTACAACAGCATGGAAAAGATACTGGAACGCTATGAGAGGTACTCCTGCGCAGAGAGACAGCTTGTTGACCCTGATCCTGATTCACAGGTATATATTTTTATGCTATCTGTGTAGCTTCCGGTTGTCATCAGGATTCGATATACTACACTCATGATATGGTCCAGGAGTTCCCGTAAAATTTTAAGATTACTGCATTTTACAAGTGGCTACGCTACACTCTTTGTATGGTCAAGATGTTCTTGTAAATTTTTAAGATTACTGCATTTTACGAGTGTATTTTGACATTTGGTCAAGCTGGCTTAGCTGAACTGTGTTCATCGTGCAGTGTAACTGGCCTCTGGAATATAACAGACTGAGGGCTAAGATTGATCTTCTACAAAGAAACCAGAGGTACTAAACCTGGTGGCATTTCATAAACATGAATAAAAGTGATCAGGATCGATGTCATTCTTTTTCTTTTAAGCCATATCTGCAGTTTTCACCCTTCTTTTCACGTTCTTCCTTAAAATTTTTAAACAACTGATTTCAAATTGAACTTCTTCAGGCACTATCTGGGAGAAGATTTGGAGTCACTGGGTGTGAAAGATATCCAAAATTTGGAGCAGCAGCTTGAAACTGCTCTCAAACAAGTTAGATCTCGCAAAGTATGATGCAGTGTTATTGTTGTATGTTAATCTATTTAGTCCAGTTAAAATCCTTCTGGTTAGTTGATAATGACATACTCTCTCTTGTAGAACTATCTCATGTTTGAGTCCATCTCTGAGCTTCAGAAAAAGGTAAGACCTTTTAGCACGTCTTTATCAGAAATTTTGTAGAACTTGAACGTTGAATACGATTACATCAACATGCATCAAATATTTGGTTGATAAAATGAAGTAAAAATTAACGATCTACATGCTATATTTATATATCACTTGTTTGCTTGTGTTCATTTCAATACCAATTAGCTTCTACTGAATGAATGATGCACAGGTTAGTTTTAGGTGTAGATATAGGAATTGATTTTGTTCAATAGTTTGTGTTAGGCACCCCCAGTTGTGTTTATTTAATAATGACCAGCAGATTGCCTACAAATATACGACGTATTTAACTTGTTATATACTCAACCCAATCTAACAAATTTATTCTTACAATTTGACCCCTTCATTTTATCAACACCATCATCTTCTGATGATAGACTTAAATTTTGAATCATTAGTTGATGAACAATTTTAGGTTCCATGCTATAAAAGTGTTTGGTTTCAAGGAAAAAAAAAAAAATCTTCTTTGAGCTACATTGATTGAAGGATCTACCTGCACATCTATAGCTAGAGCATGGGAATTGTCAAACAATTAAGTTGATTAGTGATGTCTCCTATATGTCACTATTATACATAACCAAGAACAAGCTATATATTATGGATAAAATGACCATAATATATAATGTGCTAGCGGAGTCTGCTTTTTTACTAATACAAGAAATCTTTCCAGCATGAAAACCCTTTCAATACTTCTCTCTGACCACATTATCATGTTATCCACCAAATATTGTTCATATGCATTTCTCGTTGTGTTGTTTGACAGGAAAAAGCTATGAAAGAACAAAACACCATGCTAGCAAAGGAGGTGACTCTACTTTTTACCATATTTAATCATGCAAACTTCATTTAATTCCTTTTTAGCTGAATTATTAGAACTAGATTTGGGGATGAAATTTCTCAGTATATCGAGAACTATATGTTTCTATAAGTTCTACATTTCTTTACGAAGAAATTTTTTGCCTTTGTGGTGATTTGTTATGGTAACAGATCAAGGAGAGAGAGAAGACTGCGGAAGAGCCAGTGCAGTGGGGGCGGCTCGAAGGCCAGGGCGGCCCTAATACATTAATATCCTTCCTATTGCCACAGGCATCTTCTCCTTGCTTGAAACTTGGCTAACCGATCTCGGGTAAAACGAAAATAAAATTGTAGAACAGTATTAATTATATACATACATATCCAAGAAATTTGGATCTTTATATAAAAATCTATTTAGATAGTCCCTAATCAGTTTTTCTTTTTCTTTTTCTCTTTTTTTTTGTTTTTGTTTTTTTTTTTTGTTTTGGATATTTAAGACATTATCCCAATTTTTATATTCTAAGAAAAGTAATAATAACTTCAGAGGGTTGAATCAGTTACCATACTATTTGATTATTTAGATGATAGTAGTTATAGATCAGTGTTACTTCATAGAAATACCAAACATGAATACAGATTGTGTTAGAACTGACTGTAAATGTATACATATACATTGTCACATCCTCTTCCCCCATCCCCTTAACTTGATTATTTGCTGTCATTGAAATGACGATTTCACTTTATAGGATAAAACTTTTGTGGGTTCATTTGCCACACAACTAGATATATAACCTCTAGCATTATTTCTCCAGTTACTCTGTTGTCTCTAGGAACCTGGAATAGATAATATTGTGATAATTTAGCAAGGAAATATA
Organism: Bursera cuneata; assembly: GCA_026212285.1. NCBI lineage: Eukaryota > Viridiplantae > Streptophyta > Magnoliopsida > Sapindales > Burseraceae > Bursera > Bursera cuneata. The sequence goes on along the minus strand of JANLJB010029168.1, from coordinate 861 downwards.
GGTGATCTGTTGATTGCTATAGCAACTCTTTTAGGGCCACCCTCCTTGAATATATTTAGTATTTTAATTCTTTATTATTTATTTATTTATTTATTTTTTTACTATGATATATGATATACATGCAGTGGTGCTTACCGGGACAAAGCACCAGAGATGAGGAGGATGGAGCTTGACCTCAACCCTTGAGCTCGGATATCCATGCCATCTTGGATGCTTTGCTACATGGTTGGAAGAAGAAAAAGACAATTTCTAGCTTCTAATAATTGTTTGTGTCTCGATATAATAGAAAGGACTTTTAATAGTTTGGTAAGAGGCATGAGAAAAAGAAATCACTTTCTCTCAGTCCCCTTCTATCTATTTGATATGACTTGCGTATTTTGGAACTTGATGATATGTATTTAATCGACGTTTCTAATTACTGCTACGTGGTTCAGTATGAAGGAATTAACATAGGAAATTAAGAGTCCAAGAACACTACTCTATAAGATAACTCAGTAGAATTAGAATTAAAATAGTATAGAAAGCCAGATTTATTGATTTCCTTTGCAGGAATGTGCACAAACACCAGCTCCCACATCCAATCTGAATTGCTTGTACTGGTACACTGAGATCCTAGCCTCTAGGGCTTGCTATTGACAGTGCCCAGTGCCCACATGATACTGTGTTATGCAAGTTTCTTGTTTATGCAACATTTCACATTTGGTCTTACACCACTTGCTAAGCTGAACCTGAAGCTATATTGTGGGTCGTATATATATAGGGCAACTTCAAACTTTATTTTTGGTTTTCACTGATCTTTAACTTTCCGGAAAGGAATATTTACTTGATACCCTTCAGGCTTAGGCTAACTACCACAAACTA
>JANLJB010029166.1:0-13734 GCA_026212285.1 Bursera cuneata | reverse complement strand
CAACACAGTCCAGTAGGAATTTCTAACACTATACAGTTCTATAACATGTTAACACAATACATGCATCCAACAAGTACACACTGCATACAATTTCCTCTCTCACATACGTACCACTATCACTTCCTGAAATTTTTTCTATTTCAATCACAATCGTCACCACACATGCGACACATTCTCACCTTACAACACACGATCATATTTATCAATTTCTCAATCTAGTATTTTCCTTAGGCCCCGAATCAGTCGGTCACCTAAGGCCTAACACTAGTATCACAACGGGAGTGTTTTCTTTGGGCCCCGGAGTGACCGGCCACTACAAAGCCTAACACTGTTAACATATCATATCACAGGTGTTTCTCCGTAGGTCCCGGATCATCGCGGGTCTACCTAAAGCCTAACACCAGAAACCATGTCATAACGATCTCCACAGATCCATCCCGTATCACAGCAGGCTCATAGATCAATCCGTGTCTCATCTGAATCCCTGCACACAAGCTAGGCTATCCAGAGTTTCTCAGGGATCTTGCACACAAAGCACAGCTATCCCTATCACATGGAGATCCTGCACATAAGGCACGGCTATCGCTAACCCAATTCAATACTTTCCCCTCAGATTTCCTGGACGCTCGACTAGGCCAATCCAAAGTTCAATTGTACAATCGGTACATTCGTCAAACTTCACGAGTACGTCCATCATCGTATACCTGTATTTCCGTTCCTATTCCACTCAACGATCTCACTACTACATACTCGTAACCCATACCGGGCTCACCCCGGTTACTCTACCATACTTACATTATCAGGTCCGTGACCGTTCACTCATTACTACTAGCCTGTACGGCCTCGCTTACGTACGGTTTACTCGTGTTCCATCCATCTCTTCACGTACGTGCCCTCATATGACTAACGTCTCCCAATATCCTATCACGTATACTCACGTCTCGACTATCTAGTCATCTCACCACTCAATCTCGTCCATTCAGTGACTTACGGTTACATGCATATCACCTGCGTACCGTCCGTTTCATATCGTATTGCCTTTTATGTAATACTCGGTACTCTAGGCGTATTCTTACGTACCATCACACGTGATATCCACAATTCATAATCCGTTCCATATTCACACTCCGGCGACACAATCATATGCGTGCTCCCGATTTCCCGATTAATGGCTTATTCCATAAAATCATACATACCCTCATAACCTCCCGATGTATCAATCCATCTAATGTCCCTTTTCGTCAATCATGCACTTTTTATTCTCTAAGCTACAACATTAATTTAAATCCACATGCACATTAAAACGGAATAGAAAAGTATTGTAAAAACTCCTATCTCGATAACTGAACCGTAGCTGTCGGACCTCTTTCTCTCTTTTCTTCTTCCTTGTCATGAATTCCATGCGTTCCGGGGGTCCTGGATGAGTCCTCAGAGTCACGGGGTTAAAACCATGCAAAACTAGAATCGGGGGTTAAAATGATAGTTTACCTTTCGGGGTGTTACCGTAAATCCTTGAACTCATGGGATTAATCTAAAATTAATCAAATGGGGGTGAGATTGCTAACCTGTAAACCCTTGAGGGTCTCGATATCAAAACACGTGGCAGGGGGGTATCTGCCAAGATCCAAAGTCGTAGGGGGTGTCCGAAGGGGTGTTGTTGCAAGACCCAAGGTTGCAAGGGGCTGCCTGAGATTATCCACGGCTGCCGTCTTTCACGGTCACTCGTCGGAGAACACGATCGGCAGTCGGGATATGGAAACAGAGGACACCATCGACTTTGTCTCATCAAGGGACTCATCCCAACCAACGGTGACAACAGACGACGGCCGGAGAGACTGATCGGAGAATGACGTAGGCGAAGCTTTCTCGATCGATTTTCGGTTATCCAGGCCTTGGATGGCCGATCTATGGTGACCAGTTTTGGGATCCTCAGGCCGAGAGGAAGAGATCCCGATCGGTGGCAGCGGCTGTCGATGGCGGAGGAGGGAGATCCACGTTGACGTAGCCGAATTTTTTCAGCGTCGTTCAGGCGAATGCAAGCCTCGGACCGGCGAACAGAGGGCATCACGGTGATCAGTTGGCCGAGAGCTTTCCATCGACACCCATCTCGTCGCCTAAATCGTTAGGAATACGAAGCGTCATCGGCGACGACAGTGAGCGCTGTTTTCTAGCGAGCAGGGGTGTTTCTGCAGAGTTTTGATTGTCCTGGGCTCCTATCTGTTTGTATAGACTTTGGGTCCCGGGGGTCCAACTGTAAATTTTTAAACCTTTAATGATCGTCAATCTCGACCCCAAAGTCTCGACATCTCGTTGCCGACTTGTCCACATCGCGTCCGTGTCATCCCATATACATAAAAAATACGTTATTTTACGATTTCTTATTTTGAAATCTTTCACTTGCACCCCTAAACCACTGTTTTCGGAAATCTGGGTTACCATAGTTAGTGTTATCTGAAGAAAATGATTTCTTTCTCACTTTCATTGAAGAATGAATTACAATTGGAATAAATTCGAAGACATTCATAAACAAGAGCATAAAAGTAAGAATCAATCTTTCTAATAAAAGAAAACAAAATACACAACACAATCAATGGTATATCTAAAAAATATGAGATACCAAAGAATCGGTAGAGATATTATAACATATCAATGGAGGTCTTCTAACACTCCCCCTCAAGCTGGTATATAGATACTCTCTATTCCCAGATTGCTAGTTATTGTTTGGAATGAAGGTCTAGGAAGCCCCTTAGTCAAAATATTAGCTAGCTGTCCACAAAAAGAAACATGTGGAGGTAGATCGGCACTTTGTAAAGGAAAACTTGGATAGTGGCCTGATCTGTACAGCCATGTTTCTTTTCGTGGACAACTAACTGATATTTTGACTAAGGGGCTTCCTAAACCTTCATTCCAAACAATAACTAGCAAGCTGAGAATGGAAAATATCTATATAACAGCTTGAGGGGAGTGTTAGAAGATCTTTACCAGTTTTTTCAACTCTCTAGCATCATGAATGCACACCATTTTGAAGCTTTGGTATTGATCCACTTTGAGCAGCAAAATTTTCAATGTGTCATAATATTCGGTAACAGAAGCAGTTCCTTGCTTAGCGTGATGAATCTTACACTTTAAGTCATAAATTTGTGCTGTCATGCCAATATTTGAGTAGGTTTACACAGCCTTCCTGATTGCTTGAGCAGTGGTGAGAAACATGCGAGTTTTGCAAATTTCTGGTAGCATAGAATTGCATAGCCATGACATGATCATTGAATCCTCCTCATCCCAAGTTTTATAATTGGGGTCATCAACTGTAGGTGCACTACCAACAGGATGATGAAGTTTTTCTCACCCCTTGATGAAGGCTTTCACACATATAGGCCACTCTAGGGTACTTACTGTCGTTGAACTTGAAGATAGCTTGATAACCTTGATTATCACTAGGAAATTTCTGATTTGAAATGGGTGAAGATGTTTCAGAAACTTTTGGAACTGGTGAGGATGTTTCAGAAATTTCTCACTTTTTTTTTTTTCTTTTAAAAAGTTTTGGCAATGAAGGCTGATGAAGTGCAGGAAAGATTTTTAGAGCTAACGTTGATTCGATACCATGAAAAAAATAATTTCTTTCTTACTTTCATTGACGAATGAAGTACAAATATATAGGATAATAGAATCAGTATAAAGCCAAAGAAATTCCAAACAAAAGCAGAAAAAAAAGACTCAAATCTTTATAAATAAAGCAAAATATACAACACAGTCTATGGGATATCTCATAAGTATGAGATACCAGAGAATCGGCAGAGATCTTCTAACATTATCACATCCTATTAGTTATATTTACAGGTACTCGGAAAGGAAAGCAAGTGTGGAGAAGCACAAATTGCCCTACATGTGAATTAAAAATGGGTTTTCTAGATCCTGTTAATTAACTTTTACTTAAGTTTGTCCAAGCAAGGTTTTGCCCAGTTTTAATAATCTGACGATTCAGCTCTGTTAGCCTCACCTGAGTTAAAAGTTAAAGCCTTGAACGTCAGGTCACTCTACCTTCAAGTACCTTCAAGTTCAGCTAGGATTAATCTTAAAGAGAGATAAATTTGTGCAACTTGGACCTTAGTGAGGTGTCTGTTTTATAGAAATTCTGTTGGCCAGATCAATTGCCTGATTAATTTGTGTGTGCTTATATGGACATCAAATATAAGCTTATCAACTCTGTTACTTTTTTTCTATTGAAAACATTGCATTGGACAATATTTAAGCATGTTAAACATAGGATATTGCTACTTGTTTTTTCTCCTCTTCACACTGATTGGATTTCAATAGTTTGCCTGATGCTTCCTTACAGGTGGGATTCTGAGGGGTTCTAGAAGGGAAAGATTGTTAAATAAGTTTGTGGAAAATGAGTGTGAGAAGATAGACCGTCTTATGGAGCTGTATATAAGGTATTTGATTATTTTATGTTTTGCTTAGCTAAAGGGCCCATTTTATTTTTATTTTCCTGCTAAAATATGCATGCACAAGAATATTCTTAATCTTGTTCTGATTGAATAACAAATTTGCCGTTAGACCATCATTTTCTTTCCTCTGCTGCTGAGAATCAACAAAGGGTACCTTGGCTGTATCTGGCGTCGGGTTGTTGAAACATTTTAAAGATGCATATCACTTCTAATAAATATAAATTGTGATCCAGATATTCTGATAGAGTTAGAGCAGGGACTGAACGATTGAACGAGCTTGAACTTGATGATTTAGAGGTAATTTATTCACTTTTTAATTTGTATTCAGACCCATAGTACACTCCAAAATAACTTTAATATTTCTTGCGTTTTATAGATGGATGAAGAAGAAAGGTACAATCGGAGGCTAGAATCTGGACTATATACTCTTCAGGTTAGAATGGAGACTATATACACTTCAGGTTATCGCTTCAGTTTACTAGAGAGTAATATCTAGGATTTGCAGTATTTTAGTTCCTAATTTATGGGGAAAAAAAAAATTGGGTTTCAATTTCTAGAAAATGCCTTGAAAGATATTTAAGAGATTTAGGCGGATAGCATTGTTTGAGCATGTCTTTCATTTTATTGGAGTCATACATGATATAAAATCGAAGGCTAGCATAAACTATAAAGTCTTCAGGTTAGAATTTGCTTCTGTTTGCTAGAGTGTAATCTCTAGGATTTGCAGTATTTTAGTACCTAATCTACGGGGCGGAAAAATAAAGCTATTGGTTTTGCTTACTAGAACTTGCATTAAAAGATATTTAAGAGATTTGGGTGGATAGAATCTTTTGAGCATGTTTGCCATTTCATCGAAGTCAAATCTAATATAAGAACATCAAAACTCAGCTTCCTCATGAATTTAATACTGTTGAAGAGAACATAGAAATAATCCTCAAAAAAACATATTTTTCTATTAAAATGTTATCAGTTATTTTTCCCAAAGGTCTGATGGAATGGATTTGTAGATTTAAGGCCACAATAAGATTGTTGAGAAACTAAGTTACAAAATTTCTCTATTTCCTGTAGCTCTATCCTCTCAATATTTATTTTAAGTGGTCTTATTTTCTGTTTGTGTAAACCTGCAGTTAATCGCTATCATTTTGGGTCATCTCTGGTGCTCTGAGTAAGTATATGCACTTAAGTTCTACTTATAGATGTCTCTTCATTGAAGGAGCATTATATGCAGAATTTATTATTTGGTCGTAAAATATCTTCTTTATCTGTGTAGTTACCCTCAAATGAGAGCAAGAATTGAGCTATTACTCAAGCAGCAAAAGCTTACAAAGAAAGATGTTAGGGATATACTTCAGGTACATGCATTGTGAACTGAACTCTACATTTTCAGGTTACAATTTATGGACATCAAGACAAGTGTCAATTTTCATCTCCAAACTTGTTATTGACAAAAAACACCCAAGAATCTAGACATGAACACAATTGTATATATACGTTTCTGTGGATTTGTGTTACTGTTCATATAAACTCAACTTTGATTTTGTCTTTGTGTACATGTTACATTTTGGGATGCATTTGGCATCCAAAAGGAGTGAAAAAGCACACCACCAATATCAATTTCGGATCACCTATTTTATCCACCCAAAAGGCTTCAAATTTGCACTAAAATAAAGCTAAATACTTCCTCATCAAAATACTAGATAAGCAACTCAAATGCAGATCATTAACCAACAATATTCATTCAACCTATGATTCTCCAACACAACACAACTTCAATATCAACAACAATGATTCAAAGYAAGGAAAATAGACAACTTACAAGGATAGATTAGCCATGAGGGATCACAAGCATAAAGGCAAAAGCCACCAACTTGGATCAAGGCTCCACCACCAATTTGGCAAGAATTGGCTAAAGGAAGTTGAGAGAGTCTCTCCAAGTGTTCAACACTTTAAATTCATATATTTATCAAAGTTGTGTTCTATTACAAAAGAAAGGGCCTTACAAGGCAAAACATACAAATAATCGAGAGAGACAAAAATGCTCCCTGAAGTTATCCCTTACAAGCAAAAAGAGAAACGGATAAAAATTGAATTTTCAGGCACTAGCGCTGCGGCAGTGGAGATGGGCGCCGCAGCGCTCAGCTACTGACTTGGTAGCTTACTGTTTTGCAAAATTTAAAGAACAGGGGATCGGCAAGTCAGAGGTTGGGCGCTTCGGCGTTGAAGGTCTGCGCCGCGACGCTCAGCTACTGACTTGCACGAAATTTACAAAACAATGGCTAAGGTAAAACACACCAAATGAGCCCTAAGCCTTCACAAGTCACTTATACATACTATTAAAGATAAATGTAACAAACATAACGTAAATTAACATAAGAACTCAACTTTTTGGGAGGCATTACAATCTAACTAATTGGGATGTAATTGGATTATATTGCATCCTATGGTTGAGTTAGAACCCAAGTAACCAATTTGGATGTATTCGAGAGGCTTTTTTGGACTGGATTTTGTTGAAGTTTGATCCAATAGGCTTGATAAGTACGCATGGGTCAGACAATGGGTGGAGCGAAAGTTAGAGATGGTGATGGTGGTGTCGAAAATATATCATCGTCCCTAGGTTGAGGAGAATTTGTCCTCAAATTTGGCTCATCATCCAAATACGGACTAAGATCCCCTACATTGAATGTGGCGGAAAGCCCTCCATACTCACTCAGCAAATCGATCTTATAGGCAGTATCATTAATCTTCTCAGGCACTTCAAAAGGACCGTCGGCTCTAGGTGACAACTTGCTTTTTCTTTTGTTAAGAAACCTCTTCTTTCTCAAGTGTAACCAAACCAAATCTCCCGGTTTAAAGTGTTTAGGTTTCCTAAGCTTGTTGGTTGGTTCTTGTCACTCTCTCATTTGTTCTCTCAATTTGTTTTCTCACGGCCTCATGTATTTTCTTTATTTGTTTGACCTTTTCTTCAACATCCACACTAGGTTAAAAGTCTAAGGGTAAGGATGTTAGGTCAAGGGGAATCAAGGGGTTTACACCATACAAAATTTCAAATGGCGAATAACCCGTAGTGGCACTAACACTCATATTGTATGAGAATTCGGCATGGGCTAGGTGAAGATCTCAATCCCTCAAGTATTTACTCACTAGCACTCTCAACAAATTACCCAACACTTTATTAATGGATTCGGTTTGACCATCGGTTTATGGGTGGTGAGAGGTGCTAAACATGAGTTTGGTTTCCAATTTTTTTCATAGGCTTCTCCAAAAATGGCTAAGGAATTTGGTATTCCTATCCGACACTATAGTATGTGGAATGCCATGCAAGATCACAACTTCACTAAAGAATAAATCGAATATTTGAGGTGCATCATATGTTTGATGACAAGGGATAAAGTGAGCCATTTTTTAGAATCGGTCCACGACTACACATGATGGAATCTTTGTTCCTTTGGGTCCTAGGTAAGACTACAACAAAATCCATACTTAAATCTTCCCATGGTTTTTCGGGTATGGGTAAAGGCATGTGTGGTCCGGGTTTGAAATGACTCTTAGCTCTTTGGCAAGTGTCACATGTGTGGTCCGGGTTTGAAATGACTCTTAGCTCTTTGGCAAGTGCCACACCTAGCTATATAGGCTTGGATATCACGTAGCATTTTCTGCCAAAAGAAGTATCCCCTCAACATCTCTATTGTTTTTTAAACCCTAAAATGTCCCGCAATAGCTCCACAATGTGCTTCCCTCACAATTAGTTCTCTAAAACTACCCTTGGGAATATACAACTGATTTTCCCTAAATAGGAAACCATCATTCATCACAAATTTCCCATAACTCCCGTTTTTCTCACATTCGGCTATACATTCCTTCATACCCTCATCTCTTTCATAATCTAATTTCATCAATTCAAATCCAAGAACACTAGAGTCAAGTGAGGATAATAAAGCATACCTTCTTGACAAAGCATCGGCTACTACATTGCTAGTTCCTTGTTTGTAGTTGGATACAAAGTTGAAGGATTGGAGGAACTCTATCCACTTTGCATGCCTCGGATTGAGTTTGTGTTGGTCATTGATGAACTTCAACGCCTCATGATCTGAGTGAAGAACAAATTGACTCGGACGCAAGTAATGGCTCCAATTGTTCAAGGCTCTCACTATGGCATAGAACTCCTTTTCATAGGTACTATACCTCTTCCTTGTGTCATTCAACTTCTCACTAAAGTAGGCAATGGGCCTCTTTGATTGAAGAAGAACAGCCTTTATTCCTACGCCACTTGGAATCACACTCAACTTCAAACACTTCATTGAAATTTGGTAGAGCCAAAATAGGAGCTTCACACATCTTTTTCTTAAGTAACTCAAATACTTCATTTGCCTCTTTTGTCCATTTAAATTCACCCTTCTTCATGCATTCGGTCAAGGGAGCCATAATGGTATTAAAATTGGCTATGAATCTCCTATAAAAGGATGTTAGCCCATAAAAGCTTCTCACTCCCGTAATTGAACTAGGTATAGGCCAACTCTTTATAGCTTCTACCTTAGATTCATCTACTTGTACCCCATTTCCTGAAATGACATACTCAAGGGATACAACTTTCTCTATGAACAATTCACATTTTTCGATCTTAGCATATAGTTTCTTTTCTCTCAACACCCCAAAGATATGCCTAAGATGCTCTAGGTGTTTTTCTTCCCCATCACTATGTACTAAGATGTCATCAAAATAAGTCACAACAAACTTGTCAAGGAAAGGTTTTAGTACCTCATTCATTAGACGCATGAAGGTACTTGGTGCATTAGAGAATCCGAAGGGTATGACGGCCCACTCATAAACCTCCCTTTATTTTGAAGACGGTCTTCCACTCATCACCTTCCTTCATTCTAATTTGGTGGTAGCTACTTCTAAGATCAATCTTCGAAAAGATTGTGGCACCATGTAGCTCATTCAATATATCATCCAATCTAGGTATGGGATACCTATATTTGATGGTGATTCGGTTTATGGCTCGGCTATCAATACACATCCTAAAGGTACCATCTTTCTTTGGGACTAGAAGGGCGGGTACAGAACATGGACTCATACTCCCCTTCACAAATCCCATGGCAATCAACTCATCAACTTGCCTTTGCAACTCCTTGATCTCTTGAGGATTACACCTATATACGGGCCTATTTGGAAGTAGTGCACCGGGCATAAGGTCTATTTGGTGTTCTATCCCTTGGATGGGTGGCAACCTATGAGGTAGTCCTTGTGGGAACACATCCTCAAACTCTTGTAATAAGGGTTGGACTTTTAGGTGAGTTTTGGATTCTTTGGGTGGGATGGACATTCCGCCACTAGAAGAGCAAGTAGTGGTTTTTGCTTTCTTATGGGTTTTTCCAATTGGGTGGTGTTTAGGAAAAGGTTCTTTTGTGGTGTGTCTTTGGTGGATGGTTGGGTAGGTGTTTGGGCTAGTGTTTTGGGTGGTAGGTGTGTAGGAGGTAAAGGAGCTAGGGTAATGGTTTTCTTGTTCACCCTAAAAGAGTATGTATTTCTCTTACCATCATGCATAACTTCCCTATCATATTGCCAAGGTCTTCCTAGAAGTAAATTACATGCATCCATAGGAATTATGTCACATACAACTTAATCTACATACCTTTTGCCTATAGAGAAAGGCACCTTGACTTGCTTGGTGACTCCATTGCTCAACCRTTGCAACTTGTAGGGCTTGGAGTGGTCAAGTGTTGGAAGACTCAATTTCTCCACCAAGGTTGTGGAAGCCATGTTTGTGCAACTCTTACTATCAACAATAATGGAGCACACCTTCCATTTGATTGAACACCTTGTGTGGAAGAGATTCTCTCTTTGTTCCTCTTGCATATTTACTTGTGTATGTAGGATCCCCTTGAGCACTAACAACTCTCCACAATCGGCTTCCTCAATCATTTCTTCTCCACTTTCCTCTTCCTCTCTTTCGGATTCAACTTTTTCCTCTTGAAAGGCTTCTTCAATTTCTTCTATATCCTTCAACGTCATCACTTTACGGTTTGGACAATTGGCTTGGAAATGTCCATAACCTTGACAGTTGAAACATTTCTTACTTATGTCAACCTTAGGAAATTCTTCTCTCACAAACTTGGGCTTCTCTTTGCTTGTCTCAACAACTTGATATTTACCAAAACCCTTTGGAGGCGTATAGGGCTTAGTGTAGGATGTAGAGCCTTTGTGAAAAGTACTCTCTTTGAAAAACTTCATTGGGGTAGAAAACTTGGAGGCTTTCACTTGCTTCTCTACCTTTATAGCTAATTTGCAAACATCATTAAAAGAGTTGAAAGGTTGTAATTTAACCCTACGATCTATCTCTCTACTCAACCCTCCCAAGAATCTAGCAATTGTAAGCTCATTTTCTTCGGGAATATCACTTCTCATCATCAAGCCTTCAAATTCCCTAATGTAATCTTCAACTTTTTTATCCCCTTGCTTCAAGTTGTACAATTTAAAATAAAGATCTTGCTTATGATTTTTGGGCAAGAATCTTTTCTTTAAATTTATCTTCAACTTCTCCCATGATTGTATCTTAGACTTCCCTTTTCTCTCTCTTCTTCTTAGTGTTCTCCCACCACAATGAGGCATAATCCTTGAGCTTAAGGATAGCCACTCTACATTTCTTCATATCATTACACCCCTTAAATTCAAATACTCTATCTCATACAACCAATCTATGAAAGCATTGGGATCATTGCTTCCATTGAAGTCAAGTAGGTCTACCCTATGTCCTCTATCATCATCCTCAAATTTTCTTCTACTCCCATGCAAGTCGGCCCCACCAGAGGCTTCACTACTATCCTCTATTTCTATCTCATTGAGAGGTGTTTCCAAGTTGGTTCTTTGAAGGTAATGGGTTGGCCTCCTTTGGTCAAAGTTTTGAGGTGCTTGTATATGTTGGATGGGTGGAGGTTGTGGGGGTGTGGTGGATTGGTTTTGCATAAGCTTGGCTATGTCACTTGACATGTTTGTCACAAGGCTTGTCAAAGTGTGTAGCCTCATGTTCAAATCATGTCTAAGCTCATCAACCTCACTTTGAATTCTCCTATTGGTAATTTCTCAAGATGGGGGTGGTGAAGAGGATTGACTTCTATTGGACATTTTGGCTAAAATTGGACAAGTTTGGCTTGCTGTGAATAGAGTGCTGTGAACAGTAATTTCATAATAGTGTTGGTGAATAGTATTTGGTGAATATTGGTAATGCAATAGTGATTGTTAGGATGTAAGGGAATGGGATGGTGTCTAGTTGGAGGTTTAGAGGTTGGTCAAGGGAGTGGGTGTGAGTGGGGTGAAGTGTCAAGGTGTGGTGACTTGGTTGGTGAGTTGTGTAAGATGGTGGGTGAGTTGGTGGTGAGGTGTCAATTAGATGGAGGTGGAGTGTGTGAGGCTTGGAGGGAAAAAGAAATTAATTAACTAAACATTCAACCTATTCATCATCTTCCCCAATATGCAAATTTCCAAAATCCCTAAAGCTCCACTAATTCAATCATGGCAACCTCAATTTTCATGCGTCAAACTCATAAAAATTCACTTCTATCTATTAACCTAAAGCTCTGATACCAAATGTTACATTTTGGGATGCATTTGGCATCCAAAAGGAGTGAAAAAGCACACCACCAATATCAATTTCGGGTCACCTATTTTACCCACCTAAAAGGCTTCAAATTTGCACTAAAATGAAGCTAAATACTTCCTCATCAACATACTAGATAAGCAACTCAAATGCAGATCATCAACCAACAACATTCATTCAACCTATGATTTTCCAACACAACACAACTTCAATATCAACAACAATGATTCAAAGCAAGGAAAATAGACAACTTACAAGGATAGATTAGCCATGAGGGATTACAAGCGTAAAGGCAAAAGCCACCAACTTGGATCAAGGCTCCACCACCAATTTGGCAAGAATTGGCTTAAGGAAGTTGAGAGAGTCTCTCCGAGTGTTCAACACTTTAAATTCATATATTCATCAAAGTTGTGTTCTATTACAAAAGAGAGGGCCTTATACAAGGCAAAACATACAAAGAATCGAAGAGACAAAAATGCCCTTTGAAGTTATCCCTTACAAGTAAAAAGAGAAAGGGATAAAACTTGAATTTTCGGGCACCAGCGCCGTGGCGGTGGAGATGGGCGCCGCAACGCTCAGCTACTGACTTGGTAGTTTACTGTTTTGCAAAATTTAAAGAATAGGGGATCGGCAAGTTAGAGGTTGGGCGCTTCGGCGTCGAAGGTCTGCGCCGCGACGCTCAGATATTGACTTGCACGAAATTTACAAAACAATGGCTAAGGCAAAACACACCAAATGAGCCCTAAGCCTTCACAAGTCACTTATACATACTATTAAAGATAAATGCAACAAATATAACATAAATTAACGTAGAACTCTACCTTTTGGGAGGCATTACAATTCAATTAATTGGGATTTAATTGGATTATATTGTATCCCATGGTTGAGTTAGAACCCAAGTAACCAATTTGGATGTATTGGAGAGACTTGTTTGGACTGGATTTTGTTGAAGCTTGATCCGATAGGCTTGATAGACACGTATGGGTCAGACCATGGGTGGAGTGAAGAGCTAGAGATGGTGACTGTGGTGTCGGAAATATATCATGTACATACAATATATCTGTTGATTGTAAACTTACAGCAGTACACCCTCTATTTGTCAAAGAAACAAAAAGAGCTAAGCACTTGAAAGAAAAAAGGACTTGCAGCTAGTACCAGAAACTCTCAGCTCTTCTTTACAAGCTCAATAATAGTCAGGTTTTGCTCTGGTTTGTGTGAAACAATGCTTAAGGAGTTGTATTTTATGTTTTTGGAAGAGGAAGAAGGCGAAGATTTCATGGAATGTGCAGGGTAATAAAGCAACAAAGAAATTCATATATATATATATATATATGTATACATAAACACACACATCCAAAAATCCACAACTGTTTCCTTGTTCATCTGCTTTTAAATTAGTGGCTACGATTATATACTATAAGCTTGGTAGTCGGAAAACATGTGAGAATTGCATGTGTCCAAAGGAGATGGCCCCAAGGGAATTTGAAACTTTGACCTCTATGATGGGCCCAAGGGTTTAGCAGTAAGCTTGAAACTCGGGGTTTTGTGCAAACAATTTATAGATCTTAGCAAACCATGCAGGAATAACCAGATCTAACAGAAGAACTATCTAATTTTGTAGAGAAAATAAATAATTCAAGAATGATGCCTTAAGTACTGCACCTGTTTTTATATATATATATATATATATAT
>JANLJB010029165.1:420-13732 GCA_026212285.1 Bursera cuneata | reverse complement strand
GTTGATTAAAATTCCAAACTTGCTTTCCGCCTGATATTAGACTAAAACACGAGGGTAGTATTTGAAATTGTCCCAATAAATAAAAGAATGAGGGCTAGAGCTTAAATGAGGTAAGCACGTTCTTGATTAAAAAAAGGTTACAACAAATGAAACAACATTATTGATCGCAAATGGACAGACTACATGGGTGAGAGTTGAACTTCCTTAAGGACAGAGAAAAGTAAGAAACTCCATTCAGAAGCCCCCAATATGCCTCACCAAGCCTAAACTCTCTAGATCATACCTCAAAACATCATCTACTCCCAATTTGTGTAGAAATCATATGAAAAAAATATATTTATGGCTCATATATATCATTTATGGCTCTTAGACTATATTTTAACAATATCAGTAATTTGTCTTTGTCAAAGGTTAATTATGGACTCATATATATACAAATATTATGTAAATAGAGATCTTCAATTCAACAATTCATTTTCTTATATACTTTTGAATTGATATAATTTGCAAAGGACAACATCAACGTCAACATCATGCAGCATAACTGAAGAATAAGTGTCAAGAAATTTAGTGCACACCCATGCAACAGACTTTGAAAGGAAAGACATAATTGTTGTGTCTAGTCTCATCTTACGCTCGATTCCTGGGTATTGAACCTAATCATCACAAAAAGAAATAAATAAAAGAAATTAAGAAAAAAAAAGGGGGCAAAAGGAAGAATGTAAGAATACATTTAGTAGTCAAGTACATATCCTAGATAAAGCCTTAATGAGGAAGATGTTCTTCAGCTAACACTATATGCAACAATAAACAGCATAAACAAAATAACATGGATGTCACTTTTTTCTTTGGGGTGCTTAAACTAAAGACATAAAATATTTTTGTCATAAAAATGATGAATAGGATATTATAACAATTACCATATTATTCTCTGGCCAATTAGATATAATTGGAAATCTTAATCTCACAATATAACCATCTGAACCATCAACAGATTTACATAAATCCATAGACTGGTCTAGCAGCCATAAAGTTTGGTATCATAGGTTTAACTGAAGTACAGATGATCTCCCACAATTGAATTAAAATTTAGGGTACTCAATATTCTAATTACTAATTACAGAGGTAGTGAATTAATCATTATAACACCGGATAAAATGCAGTTTGCCAAGTGGAAAGGCAGGATCACAAAATAACTCAAGAAAACCTGAGTGGATATAGATCAAGTCATTTCTGGAATATGGAAAACAGAGCAAAACAGAAGAAAGTTCTAGTTCTTTTTTCTAAAAAGTGTACTTATATGTATAATTAAAAAGATCAACTGGGAAAATTCTCTAGAAGGTTATCAATTCACTACCAAAAATAATATATATTATGAAGACAAAAACAGTAGCAGGATTTAACTGACAATTACTTCGCTTACCAACCTTAATTGCGACTTCTTGATGATCTCTCAGTATAGCGTGATGTACTTGGGCAATAGATGCAGAAGCTATTGGTTGTTCATCAAGAGAAAGAAATCTGAAATTTGCATAGAATCTAAAAGTCAAGGAAGTGACCTCCTACAAACCAACGGAAACACAAGATGCCGACGTTGAACAAAACCTAATAGTATTTGGATTTCTTTTTCTACAAAGGGAGTACAAAAGTTAGGAAAGTGGCAAAAATCTAAATAGCCAGTCGTCATGAAAGAGGAGAAACAATGAGAAAAAGAGAGAAAGGAACAAGAAAATCAAATGTCTTCTTATGTGAACAAATATTTAATCTAGGTTTCAGGTTATCGGATGTATATTAGACATGCACTTTTCAGGTCATTGGATGTCTACTAGACATGTGCAGCTTCCCAACCCACCACAGAAGGTGGAATTTAGCCCTAATGTTTGTAATTTATCACTTCCAAAACAATATTGAAATAAAAAATGCAATGGGTGATATTCTTGCTCCTACTTATGTTCCTTATCAAATTTACGTTTTTTTTCCTTCATGCTTAATCAAAAAAATAATCTCGCTCCTACTTTGGACAGAAGAATTGAAAAGCTAAATGGACATATATACATCTTTCAGAAATTTAGACTTAGAAGTTAGAATTTTTTACTACTAAGTGTAATGGTTGAGAAGAAACTGCAATGTTTACCATAATTGATTTGTTTTCTTAGGAAAGGCAGCATACAGACCATTCATCCAGAAGGAAAATGAGCCAAACTATTTATGTCAATAATAGATAATATCGATAAACACGAAGACAGTGAAGCAAACTACATCGGTGAAGAATGATATAACTAGAAGAAACATACTTCATGCATATGCTGATAAATACAAGTTCTCAGAAACCCAGCAATATATTTATGAAGAAGGAAATTATAGCAGAAAGAAGTATAAACCCTATATGCCATCTAGCACTACTTTCTTGCTGTTTGGAATATTGTTGTCTGGATGATGGATTTATGCAAAGATGTCGGCAAGCAGACAACTTATGCAGCTACTCACATCCAAATTAAAAATAAAGATGAAAAAGGAAAACTAAATTAGTACTCTCCCAATAATTGGTGACTTGGATCCCTCAATCCCAACAAGCAAGGAGCAGTTTTGATCTAGAATGTTACCTTCAATATTCCCCATCATTCCAAAATTAAATATTATACTAAATCCAGTATCCAAGTGGAATATAACCTAATACAAAAACATGCACACACACACACATCTATATATAAAAAATGTTATATTTGGACCTCTTGTAAGACCCAAAAAAAAGCTTGTAAGGGCCATCCACGTGAAATACACCTATAAGCTTAAGTTCTTACATGCAGTGATTTCTTAATATGATATCAAGTCCAAAATGACCTAGCAATCTAGTGTTCAGATCCCCTCATAGTGCTATTAAATATTTGGGTCACATGCAAAGGACAAGTGAAGCCTTGAACCACCTATAAAATATAAGAAAGGTTATACTCTTACACATTAGGGTGTATTGAGTTAAAAATAGCTTATATACTATAGTTAGGGCAACTTAACACTCACAAAATTTTTTAAGAAACTCCTATGCATAGATGTCTGGAGATTTTGGTGTGAGAAGGATTTTGAAAAGGTCATGAAGGATGTATAGGAAGGTTACGGTGAAGGAAAAGGGGATAATTAGACGAAACATGAAGTGTCTCCTAGATCACATGACAAAGAAGATTAGTGATTGGCAATTTGGCATAGGGAGTGTCTCTATGTTTGACAAATGATTATGGAAAATTTCTTCGCAATGTAATTCTCTTTGGCAAGTAATGCTTAGGAGCAAAAAACCGTAGATAATGGACAACAGATTTAATTAGGTGCCTTTTCTTGTAAATCTTATTTTAACTGGTTGAGGAACTCGTTCTTCCTGTCCCTTTTGAACTTTTCAACTAACTATTTGGAAGGCTAAAGTTCCCTATAACATTCAAGTTCTAACTTGGAAAATTAGTTTATTCACTCAAAGAAGAAGACCAGAAAGATTTTTATTTCCATATCAATGAATGTTGAGTAAGTATGTAGTGGATGCATCGATAATTTATTTCTTCTTTATCCTTCAACATTAAAGTTGAGGCATAAACTTTTTTGAGATGCTAGGGTAAACACCTGAAGTGGATCCTCGCTTTATGTGTTTAACTATTAAGAGTCATAGCACTTTTGATGGTTTGAAGAAACCCTTCAGTTTTGTGGAAGTGTCTTTTGTTGGCAATTTGCTGGCTTGTTTTTTAGAAAAGAAATGAAAACAAAATTTTAAAAATGTTCATCAAAGATTTTAATTTTTTATGGGATAAATATTACTTTCTTGCATCATTATGTGCTCCAAGTTTCATGTGAATTCAAACATCTAATTGATACAAGCAAACCGGGATGCTTTTGTTAGATGAATTTTAATTACTGAGATTTCTAGTAGCTTTGCTCACCTTTTCCTCTGCTAGACTACTAGTTCACTATCTTTATGATTTAAATATAGCTCCAACTGAGATTTTCTTTGCTCCCAATCCAATAAAAAATAGATGAAAATTATTCTAACCTTCTGAAGGAAGATACCATCTATAAGAGAGATCAGCTATAGAGTTATTAAATGTTTGAGACATAAAATATTCAGAAAAACAATGTGAAAGAAGATTTCAGCAAATATGAACTTAGTTAACAAAAGATAGCTTACATCTCAGAGAAATCCTGACCCAAATTGCTGATTAATACTTCTTTTATGGCTTTGAAATGACAAGGAACTGCCTACAGCATTATTGAAAGGCATATTAGTCTAAGAATTAAATAGAGAAAAACCTGACCACAAATTTATATCCGAGATGAGCTTAGTTAGGCCTTGAATAATTCTCAGACCTGATCCTGTAAGGATGAAAGAGTTGAAGTGTATTCTTTCGGCACCTGCCGCATGGCAGCAACAAACTGACCAGCTTTTGTGTAGAAACCTTTGTTGGTTTCACATAATTCCAGAATTCTCTTGGCTGAACGCAAGTGAACCTAAACACCACCGCACCATGAATGAATACTGGTTACTAGAACGCACAGTATACAATTTTGGCAGTAAAATCGGTTGTAATCAAAATTCTTTTTTTATTTCCTATCACTCCAGTAACATTTCAATTTCCAAGATATTTAGCAACGAAACCTTGACTTTCTACACGTTTTATAATGCCGCCAGAGAGAAAATTCCAATCAAAGATGCAGAAGTGACCTTGTTCTCAGCTCTTGTAATTGATAACTATAATTATTCATTTAATTTCAACAAAGGTTCAGATTACTCCATTGTAATTGAGCCAAATCCAGAAAAATTCTCAAAACCTAAGTTTTGAAATCAGATAGCAGGAAAGATACCTCAGAGAGTTTGCAACGATAATCCTCGGAGCCAATAGAAAGTCCATGTAAAGAATATTTGTAGTCAGCAACAGTTAAAGCTATCTGTCACATATAAAGCAAATTTCAGAATACAATCTATGAAAAAAAAAAAAAAAAAAGCACAGAGAAGAAGAAAGGAATCCGACAGTGGAGATTGCGCGGCAGGAGCGAACAACGCCGTCGATTCCGGCCGTAATTTGGTCGGGAAGAAGGAAAAATGGACGAGAATCGGGACGATTGGCGGCGTGAAAGGCGAGGCCAGTGGCTGATAAAAGGTAAATTGTTGTCTTCAGCTTCGCGGGAAACTTGAAAAGTTTGTTAATCGTCATTTGCTGCAGGGTTCCTTGGCTTGGGCTTGGGAGTTGAGAGTTTTGACTTTGTGGACTCTCTGAATTCTGAAGGCTTGAGGTCAAGGGCATGTTTGGGCGCTTGCACCAAGGGTAATTTTCCAGGATTTACCCCTAAATTTGAAAAACTACATTCAAACCTCCCTGCATGTTAGTTTGCGAATGGGCAGAATTTTCCACCGATTAACACTATACTTAAAAACTCTATTCAAAATCAATCTTAAAAATTTTCAAGTGGTATTATATTATTAAATGTATGAATTTAAAAAGTTCATTATATTAATTAAGATTTTTGATATAATAATAATAAAATAATCTCAAATTACTTTCTAAAGTTGAATTTACAAGAAAAGTTCCTACCTATACTACTACTCTCTTCGACCATTCTTATGGTCTATGAGCATGACAATAAACCATTAACGGTTTCACAAACTGTTACTTACCTTCCAGTAACGCTAAAGTTAACAAAAGGAGAAATTACATTGACCCCCAATTAAATTTTGAAAAAATCTTAATTCCAAACTTTTATTAAACTAATATTTATCCCTCAAAATCTAACGCTTACCCTCTAGATTTTTTAGAAGTAAATATTAATTTTTATGAAAACAGTTATAATTTTTAGAGATAAGTGTTAGTTTAGTAAAAGTCTGGAGTTAAGTATTTTTTTTAAATTTAACTGGAGGGTCAGAGTAAATATCCCGTTAACAAAATTTGGGTAAACTAGTGTAAGAGCTCCTCGTTTTTTAGTTTTTTTTCTCTTTTCTCATATTTTCCCTTCATCTTCCTCAAACCCATTGTCTCACTTCTTCCAACAAATTGTTTTCTTATTATGCATATTCAGTGGTTGAATATGTAAATTTGATACTAAGAAACACTTTTGTAGGAGGAATATTTCCAACAATCAGAAGTAGGGGTGCATCTATTTGGTGTCAGAATTATGCACCTAAGAGTAAGATATATTTTTATACGATAAATAATTGTTATATAAATAAAAGTTATTTTATATAATAATTTTTTATATCTTTTTATTGCATTAATAATCAAGCCTCTACAGTTAGAACAATGATAAAAATTTTCTTTATATAAGGTAATCATATATGGGAGACACATAACTTTATTATAACTCAAATAAAGTACACGACTTATAAACAAAGTTGAACTCTCTACTTGAAAAATGTTGTTATATCGTTTGCCTCCATGAAGATTATGAGTCTCAAATTATTAGAGTAAAGATTTTAAGGCAAAGACATTTGTGTATCATAAATATATTGAACTAGGGTCATGTGAAGTTTATGGTTCAATATAAATATCATAACTAAAATATAAATTGCACACTAGAGCAACTTAGATATATTTATTTTAATCTTGAGTGTGTAGTTCCTCTGACTTGTAGGCTACAATCTTTAATTAGAATAAAAAGTAAGATTTTCTTCTCCTTTTCTATTCTTTTATTACAAAAGAGTTCTATACTGATATACTCCAACTGTTTTGCTCATTCCAAGAGGTTTAGAAAGTTCTAAAATACAAAAGTTAGTATCCTTTTTCCAATAGAAAGTTCTATTTTAATTAAATAATTAATCATTATCCCTAAATGAATTTAATTAATTATTTAAATTAAAGCACCATAAGAAAATAGCATATTAATTTGGATAACTACATATGCATCATGCATCACATGCATCCAGTAGTATTCTGAAGATTCTTAATGATAAAATGGTCATTGATATATGATTGTATATTTATTTTACAAAAACAAAAATGAATCTCATTGTCACCATCTTAAATGAGAAATTTAATAGAGAGGATTATGTTAACTAGAAGCAAAAAGGGGATACAATAATCATATTTGACAAGATTAAATGGGTACTTAATGAACCCGTTCACAATCCCCTTAGAGATGATGTAACTCAACTCGACTACAAGTATTGGGTAGCTTGGCATAATGCAACCGAGACTGCCAAGTGTTACACTCTGGTTTCACTAAGTGACGTGCTTCATACACAACATAGTGACATATCGAATGCCATTAGCATTGTTGATAGCCTGTAGGGGATGTTTGACAAGTAAGGACGCCAGGCCAGAAGGGAGGCCATAAAGAACTTTGTTAGATTAAGACATGGGCCCAACAAGCTTGTTAGAGAGTACATGACGAAATTCATGGCAATACTTAAATCAAATTGACGTTCTTGGTGCAGTCATAGGCCAAGAGATAGATATAGATATGGTTTACAACTATCTATTTGACAAATTTAAACAGTTCAAATTAGATTATGATCTAAATCATAAGGAGGATACTCTGGTGGGTCTTATGCATGATTTATAAAAGGCTGAGGTTATCTTGAAAGGAAAAATAAGTGAGGCTAATGTTGTTGAGACTTCTACTTCTGCCAGTGCTAGAGCCTTTCGAAAATGTAAAAAGAAAGGCAATGGGAAGAAGAAGAAAGAGGTTGCGACTCCTCATAAAAAACCTATGAACAAGGAAAACAAGTTGAAAGGTAAATGCTTCCATTGTGAAGTGGTTGGGCATTGGAAGAGAAACTGCCAACTTACTTGGCTGAAAAGAAGGCTTCAAAAGGTAATGTACTTTTCATTAAATCATGTTTTGTGAAAGATTCTATTAACACCTGGGTTATAGATTCTGGGGCCACTAACCATGTTTGTTATTCTTTGTATGTTATTCAGTAGATTAGGTAACTAAGTGAAGGGGAGCTCAACTTGAAGCTTGAAAATTTAGCTTTGGTGTCAGCTAGTGTAGTTAGGGAACTGCATTTGTATTTTAATGATTTTAGATTATTGTGTTAAATAATTGTTATAATATTTTGAATTTTGCAAGAAATTTGATTTCTGTATCACAATTAATAAATTATAGTCATTTAGTTTCTTTTGACAAATCAATTGTTATTATAAAGAATAAAGTTATCATAAAGAATAAAGTTATCATTTGTTCAGGGACGATAACTAACAATTTATTCTTGATCAAATCTAAGATGCCTTCAATAAATGACATTGAGTTAAATAATAATAATAAAAGAGCTAAGTTGTTTGACACTAATCAGACATTTCTCTAGTACCTCCAACTTGGTCATATTACTTTAAAGAGGATTCAAAGGTTAGCTAAGGATGAGCCACTGACTTATTTAGAGATAAAACCCATATCAATCAGTGAATCATGCCTAGAAGGAAAGATGCCCAAAAGGCCCTTCACGGCTAAAGAATATTGGGCTAAAGATGATGGATTCCTATCCAAGATCATGTGATTAGGCTTGATATAAGATGATTTCAAGAAAGAAATACTTACAATCTCCTTAGCAAAATATGTTGATGTTTGTGACCTTAAATGGCCTCCAAATACCTACACAAAATTAACAACTAATGGTTATGTACTTCTGACACCTTTGGATTGAGTTAAATCTTACTAGAGAACACTTGAATTTGAAGTAAATTCAAGCAAGGGATGAAGAGAGTAAAAATCGGCAATGGCTTGCAAAAGTGGAGAGAAAAATGTGTTTCTAACAACTTAACATGCATGTTAATGCTTTACATGCAAGAAAATCAATAAATCCAATTAATGATTTTCTTTATTTAAGATTTATAATGGCCAAGTAAAAAGTCAAACCATCTTTAGCCAAGTAAATCAAAAAGAATATTCTAAGAATATTCCATGTGAAATTAACTAACTCCAATTAGTTTCATAGTCCTTGGACTTAAACAATTGGATCCAAGCCCAATTGCTTATTTAATGGATCTAACCCATTTTATATGTCAAAGCCCAAAACTATTTAGTTATCAAATCCACTAAATTGGCCTATTAAGCTTTTAAGCCTATTTGTGAATAGTATAGGAAAAATACTGTTTATAGATTACTATTTATCTTAGATGAAAAACGCTCTCATAACTCCCATATCAATCTATCATCATAGCATTATCGGAGTACGACCTATTAGGCTTTCAGATATGTTGACCTTAAATTATCATGCACAAATCATACGCATCTTCATATACCAAGTTACGAGCCCATGATTTACTAGGTATGGTTAGCTTCTAGCAAAGCATCATGTCCCCCAATTCTCTGAAAGTGTGCGTAAAGCTACCAAATTTTTTTCAGATATAGTTCTATGTAATTCAATCCTATGTCAAATTTCATGTACGTGGTTTAGGGTTGAAATTTGTCTCCCTTAATAACAACGAATAATTCAAATTCTCATTTTACACACGATTCTTATTTATGAGCTGTGACTAAGAACAATCATCATCACCCTCTCACATATCAACCAAACTAATTGTCATCGAATCCAATGTGATATCATCTTCATATACCTAGAATGACATTTCCCATCTTGATGTTACACCTACTTCTAAATAGTTCATAGCACACCCAACAACCAGTGTATGCGAAACCCCTTAGGATTCCAGACAATAAGCGTCAAAGTATACCGATCTCCAAATAATATGGCCATGTAATTCTCAGGTCTAAGGATCACTTAAACCTACCCTGAGTGGACCTCCTATAGACACTTAGGTAATTTACCAATAGGATTCCATATCGGGTTGAGTCCAGTGAATCTATTCCTGTCTCAAAATAGCTAACAATGTTCTGATAGATTTCAATCCAAGAGCATGTAATTAGGCTTGAATTAAAGAGATTAGAGTAAAATTATACTTACAAACTCCTTAGCTTATATGTTGAAATTGTTGGCCAAAATACTTGATTCCTTGCTATTGTATAATCCTCCAATGGTATGTACCTCCAACACCTTTGGATTGTCCTAATTCTTATTAAAACCAAGGGCACATCAAAAGTCCAAACACATTCAGTGTAAGTATCACATTTTGAGAGAGTTCAGAGTCAGAGAGATAATAATTCAAAAAATGTCTTCAATGTGGCTGATCCACTAACTAAAGCGATGACACAGAAGCATCTTGAGAAGATAAGTATGGGATACAATAGCGAATGGCTTTAGTGCAAGTGGGAGTTTGTTAATGTATGCCTTAGAAACCATTTATGTTTTCGATTTCAGGGTTATTTTATCTTGTAATTAAACCTTATAGTTATAATAAAAGAAAATGTTCTTTAATTCATATACGTAAGCTGCTTCCTTTATTTTATTATGTTAATGAAAAATGTATGTATATGAATTATCCAGATGATACATTTAATTGGTAAATAAAGATTATCAAAAAGAATTCCCTACGGAAGTGATGTTGACTGGGCAATAATCTCATATAATAGGCATACTGAATGCCTCCGATGAATGTCATGAGATGATATTAGTACGGGTAACGATGATAGTCATGTTACTAGGGCATTAGTATGGGTTAATAGTTAGTGAACTATTTATTGAACATGACCGAATGACAATAAATCACATGAAAATATATATAGTCAATGAATTATCGTCTGATTGTACTAGTGTACATGATAATCCTTTGAACTGAGACATCATGGTCGAATTCGATATGAATGTATATGGTTCATATGGTATATAAATAAGAGACTAATCATGTCTTGTATATTAAAGCCTAATTGGTCATATTTTATTCATATGCGGAAACGAATGATGGTCAAGACGGGATCCATTGACTCTAATTATAAGTTGATAGTATTATTAGAGTTCCTTTTCGAATGTCGATAAATGTTAGAAAAATGAATTCTCTGGTCGGAGTATAATAGATGATGTCATACGAAAGATAGTTCGTGATGACAAATTCTGGATATATTGATCGATGATTCGTAAGTAAATCGATGTTAGGGTTTTGACATTCTGTGAATCCCAACTCGATTGGGATATAGTTAACAACAGAAGGATTTATCCTACATGGAATGTACTATTATCATAAAAGTTTTATGGAGTATTACTTCATCATGGTTTAGGGGCTATGACACATTGCTAGATGTTTACCATAGTCGTTGATTCTCCGGATATAATGACTTACGGCTAACCCATGATGAACCTATAAGGTCACACCGTCAACCTAATACACTAAGAGAGAAGAAGATAGAAAATTAATTATTCGGAATCAAGGCTAGCACCTTATAGGATGATATCGGAATAAAATATAAATGTTACATAAAATCATATTAAGTATTAGTAAGTAATATGATGGAGCTATATATAATTTCTTAAACGTTAAGGAAATTACATGGAATTGATCTTAAGGGTTAATTATGAAATCTTAAAGAATTAAGATATCAAAAGCGTGAACTTGTTGAAGTTAAAACTCTACTTTGATAATTAAACTTTGTAAAGGACTTGTTTGCAAAACAAGGGGTAATGAAAGTCTTTAAATGAGCAAAGATCAAAACTTGGCGAAGGACTCATTAGCAAAACAAGGAATAATCAAAGTTCTTAAATGAGCAAAGTTGAAATTACAAGAAGGACCAATTCTAACACTTTATAAAAGCCAAAAACGTTTTTGCTTTAGTGTGTGTTCTTCATTTTTGTTCTATCTTCTCTAATATTTCTCTCTAAGTGTGTAGGTGGTGGATTTCTTGTAGAGGTTTGATATTTGTGAAGTTTTACTTCAAAGACAACACCAACAATCTACATCAACCTACCTTAAAGAAAGGTAAATATTTGTTATTACACCATGCATGTTTTGGTCAATGCATGTTCTTGGTGTTTTTGGTCGAATTTTTTTTGAATGCCATGTTTTAATCCTTCTTTTGTGTGTATTGAACCATGAATGTACCATGATTTATCCATCAAACCCAAAGCCTTTTGGGGGTTCATGTAGCTTGATGCATGCTGGTGACACCTCGTGATAAGTGTTTTCCTTGAAAAGCTTCATTGGGGTAGCAAGCTTTATGGCTTTCAACCAATTTACACACATCATGAAAAGAATCATAAGATTGCAATTCAATCTTGTGAGCTATCTCTCAACTCAATCTTCCCAAAAATCTAGCAATTATATGTTCTTTCTTCTTGGGAATATTGCTCCTGATCATCAATCATTCAAATTCTCGTATATAGTCCTCAACGTTCTTATCTTCTTATTTCAAGTTATGCAATTTGAGGTAAAGGTCTTGCTTGTGATTGTCGGGCAAGAACCTTTTCTTGAGGCTTCTCTTCAATTTCTCCCAAGATTGAATTCTTGGCTTTCCTTCCCCTTCTCTCTTCTTTTCCTCCTATACAATGTTGTTTGACTGGAGGATTCATCACTATCTTCTATCATCTCAACAAATGGAGTGGTATCACGATTAAGGGTTCTTTGGTGGTAAGGGGTATGTCTTCTACGATGGTCATGCACTTGGGGTGTAAGAGTTGGGTTGGCTGGTTCATGTGGTGGAGGAATTTAGTTTCCAGTGTGAGTGTGTAAGGCTTGTGTTTGGATAATTTGGGCTATATCTTTAGATATGTTGGTTATCATTGTCATCATGGTATTCATGCTTTTCCTAAATCTCATCTATCTCACATTGCATTCTTCTATCGACAAGTTTCTATGGTAGTGGGGGTGATGAAGATTGGCTTCTACAAGATATTTTTTTATGAAAAATGGATGGAAATTGGTTGTTGTGAACAGTTTTTCTAGAGGTGAATAGTAGATTCAGGATTAGTATTCTGAATGGGAAAAAATAAATAGTATCTATAAATAGTATATAGGAATATTGGTAATGGAATTGTGTGTAATTGTGGTGTAATGAGATTGGTATAATGATTTGGTTATGATGTAATGGTTTAGTTAGATGGGGTGGGTGGCTTGGGTGAGTTGGCAAGTGAGGTATCCCTTGAGTCGGTGAAAGAGATAATGTGTTTGGTGAGATGGAGATGAGTTGTCAAGTGTTTAAGGGTGTAAGGTGGCAAGGGTTAGTGGAAGCTTAGATTACACTCAAACTTTAATTGCAAACGTTCTATTCACCTTCTCCGTCCTTTAGTATTCGACCATGGCTATTAAGCATCAAGAAATTTCAATTTTTTTTCTTCACCCAAGACAGCCCACAAATCATGCATTCCAACCACAAGATTTTCACTCAATCAAGCCAAACTAGGTGATAAGCACTTAAAAGTGTACATTTATTATTTGTTTAAATATCATTTTTACACTTTAAGTGCTATTAATTTAAGTATTTACTTTGATTTGTGCTTAAAAGAATTATTGTTGTAAATTTT
>JANLJB010029164.1:0-11892 GCA_026212285.1 Bursera cuneata | reverse complement strand
ACCCGAAACCCGATCCAACCCGACTGAACCCGACCCGGCGGGTTAATTTTTGTCAAAACCCGATTTCGGGTCCAATTTTTTCGACCCGTCGGGTTTCGGGTCAGAGTCGGGTTGGATAAAACCCGACCCGACCCGACCCGTGCCCAGCCCTAGTTCCTTGTATTCTCTCAACTCTGTTCCTTGGTTGGTAAAACAAGAGAGAGAGATAGACTACGAGACAGGATACCATAATCATCTTTTTGCGTTTTTTGGATGGATTTGTGGTTTTAGAGAAAGTTTGTATGTTGTTTTTAGAGTGATTTGAAGTGTAATGGTGGAGAAGAAGTTTGTTATGTATTTGAAGTGGCTTTTGTTACTGGAAAGTACATATTTGAATGAACGGGATGATAGACCATCACTAGACCGCGAAAAATCGCAAATCGATCATCGATTGTTAACGGGTATAATGGTCATTAGATTGGATTTAGTTATGCAAATTAAAGAAAACACGAAGATTGATTATTTTAAAAGACCCCCTAATTTTGGGCCATTTATCACAATTTTCCTATTTGATTCAAGAAACTAAGCACCAAATTGAAGAACCTTGACATTAGAATATAGGGAAAAAATTGTGGATCCCCCTATTGTAGGCATTTTTATAGTGCCCTGATAGGTTTTATTAATTACATAAAACCCCCAAGAAATTTAATTAATCAAACAAAACCCCAACTGCAATATTTATACATTAAAATATCAGTTTACCCTTATAATAAATAACACTTCTCTCCCCTGATTTTACTAAATAACTATTAGCTCCCATGATTTATAAATATTGGCCGAAACCTCCCCTTCCATTAAATTAAAAATAATTTAATCAATTAAAAATAATAAAAAATAAAAACCACCTTTATTATACATGATAAACTGATTATTTATTCTATGTTTAAAAATTAATTTTAACTATTAAAAATCTAACTTTTTAAAAAATAATATTACATATTTATATAAGAAAGTTAATTTTTTAATGTTTATATTAAAGAATATATAATATTAAAATTTATATAAAAATATTTATTATAGTTTTATTTTTTTCTTAAACAATTTAAAAGTAATAACTTATGTTAACATTTTAAAATATTGAACCAATATATTTTATATATACTTTAATATTATATAATAAAATCCCAGAAAACAAGTGAATTGTTTTTTAGAACAAAAAGAAAAGTTTTTTTTTAGTGAAAAATCACTTTAACCGAAAGAATTCTTAATTTGGTAGAACTGGAAAACTCTTGAACGAGCCATTCCAATCATATTTATTTCCTAGTTTCTAAATATTATTTTCTTAAAGTATTTCTTTTAAGGACATGGCTTAATATTTTAAAAAACATGTCACTTGTTTTCTAAGATTTTATTATATGATATTAAAATATATATTATATAATATTAAAATATATTCATCTAATTTATTAAAATGTTAACATAAATTATCATTTTTAATTTTTTAAAGAAAAATATCAAACTTTAATATATATTTTTAAATTTTGATATTATATATTTTTTAATATCAACATTAAAAAATTAATCCGTTTTATATAAATATGTAATATTATTTTTAAAAATTTAGATTTTCAATTAATTTTTAAACATATAATAAATTATTTATCCGTTAAAAAGTATTTATCCATTAAAAAGCTTACTCTAGTTTTTGTGTTTTATTATTTTTACTTTAATGGTAGCGGAGGTTTCTACCAATATTTATAAATCCTGGGAGCTAATAAGTTATTTAGTAAAATTAGAGGAGGTAAATGTTATTTATTATAGGGATGAACTGATATTTCAATAGGTAAATACTGTAGTAGAAGGTTGAAACTTGTAGAGAACGTCGTAAAAACACCTAACCACATGGAATGTTGAGATTTTCTTAATTTTTTGTTATAATAAAGTGTTGAGTTATACGCGTTAGTTATTTTTAAAAGAGTCATGTACAATATTCTTTTGAATCCTAATAGTAATATTATTTCACCAAATTAATATAAGATTAAAATAGTGATAGTAGTGCGTGATTAATCCTTTTAGAATTTTGTATTCTGCAGCTGAAAGTTGCAAGGTGCGGAAAATTGTATATTTATACCAATGATCCAGCTATAAGCTTACACGCGCTCAATGTGCATTGCTCCTCCTATCTTTTTCAGCTTATTATTCTCCCTTTTAGCTTTTAGGGTACGTTTGGTGGTGTATTGAATAGTGTTAATTTCCTATCTTTTTAGCTTAATTTTACATAAAGTTATGTAGAGTCCAATACGTTTATTCAATACAGTATTCAAAGATATTATTAAAAAAGAATTCCCCTATTAAAAAGGCTTATTCCATGTTGGGACACTTTAAAATATTCTTGTGTAATGCACAGCTAATCCAATCCCATCACCATGCAAATAGGCTGCCGATGCCAAACAAGGAATAAGCATTTTTAATAATATCCTAATCCTAAACACCTCCTCAAATAGACTGCCAAACATGGGATAAAAATTTTATACTATAATATGCAATCCCTTAAGAGTTAGTTTACACTTATACAATAAAAATCTCGTCTTTGATCAGAAAAACTTATACCCACTTTATGATAGATGATATATTGGGTATAATCATTTTGTTAAGATATAATAAAACTGATGATAAAGGACATGAAATAACTTAAAAGACAATAAAGTTAGATTTTCATCACTCCAAGATAAGGCTTAACTGAAGATCCCAAGTATAAGCGTCCACCATGTTCTTCAATTTCGCTAACGGATTCAAGTGTTGTTCCACCATTTCCATATAACACTCTCAAAATGTTCCCATTTGCATCTATCTTCACTCCCACAGGATCATTCATGTACCATGGACCTATAGTTTCAGGAACTAGTTTGTCGTTTTGGTGCCCTATAATTCTTCTGCCTGTGTTGAGAGCAATCCAGAATTCTCCTTTATTGGTTAGCTCAATGTTGTCTGGAAACCTTGGAAGTTGAGCAATAACTTGTGGGGTAGAAGTTGTTGTACCTTGGAGTGAAAACTTTAAAATTTTCATGGTACTTGATTCAACAACAAGAAGGAATGAATTGTCCTTGCTTAGGGAAACTCCATTTGGAAATGCTAACTCTCTGTACATTACACTTACTTTCTTGTTATGTGGATCGTATTTCAATAGCCTTCCAGTTTTGTCACCTCCTAAGACTGCCAGTAAAAATTGTCTGCAAGATCAAAAAAATTGATAAGCTACCATTTTCAAATTAAAACAAATACTAAAACTTAAAACATTTTAAAACGTAAATCTATCAAAACCAAAGCTCCAGGAAAGTAAAATGGTACCTTCTTTGGAAGACCGTGCTGCTATCGGTAAAATAAACTATTCCTGTGGTGGAATCAATGTCTAGAGCGTTTGTAAATCGGAAGGGGACTCCTTCAGCTGAATTTACTAGTTTTTGAGCCTGACCACCCTTTGGCCCAACCATCATTAGTCCAAAGTAGGCATCCGCTATGTAAAGATCACAAGTTGCAGGGTTAAATTTGATACCCAATGGCCTCCCACAAGTGGGTTCCAATTTCGTGTTGGTTGAACCATCACATATGTTTCGTTGCCTAATAATAGACAAAGTCCGATTATTCAAAATTTAAAACCTTGATTACAACTAACTAATAAGAAAATCAAGGCTATTACTTTATTGACAAATTTTGACGATTAAATACATATTTGGTAGGTTATTAATCAATTGCATGTCACTTGTTAAGTAAAACATTACAAGTAAATTTGTAACAAAATATAAGAAAGAAAGAAACTAGATTAACAACAAATCTGACCTATTTTGTGCAGTGAAAGCAAACTCTCTCCAATAAGTTGCTTGCCATTTAAGGATTCTGCCATCGGAAACACCAACATAAGGGCCTTGGCCGTTGCAGTCAAAGGTGATGCTTTCAGGGCCAACGACTCCAGGGAGATCAAGCTGATTGTAGTTCTTCAAGCCATCGGCAGACGAACATAAGAAAACACCAGGAGAAGAAAGAAATAAAACAAAGCAGAGAAGCATGGAAGAAATCATTGTGGCTATCGGCTACACTTCATTTTCTATATTTATAGCCACTGACAAGTTTGCCGCATGCAAAACCTGGTTAGCTGGTCGTGTTGGCAGACAGTAGTACTGTTTGTTTTAAGAGCTCAAAGACCAAACCTCATTAATGTTAGATAATGTATTTTTAAGCTTTGATTAAATTCCTACTTTGATTTCTAATATAAAACCAAATACTCACAAATTACAAGGCTGCATGATCAAACCTCAAAGTCTGTTGTTTTTAATATTTAAAACGGAAAGAAAAATAGACTAATTCTCATACCACTTGTGAGAAAATTATGCGGAAATAAGTAACTTCAAGATTGGTAAAACAATACAAAGAGACAAAATATTTAACGTAATTCGACTTCAATTGCCTACATCTACGAATGAAGAGATAAATCCACTCGATCATAAGTATACAAGGATACAAGAGATAACACACTAAATATGTGTTCTATCCAATACCAACCCGATACCAAACATATTAACGCATTAAGATTTATTATCATTCAGCCTGAAGGTATTCTAACAAATACCTAATATAACATAGCAACATACTCTATCGGTATTGAACCAAATCTTTACTCCTAAAATACTAAAGGTATACCCCTTATGTTTAGCTCCTCTTTCTCACATTATCTTATCATAATTAGAACTGATTCTCAATCCCTATATTTATAGGCGTATATGAAGATCTTCTATTTTTAATAGAAGCAAGACTCTTATTGATACAATAATTCTATTTTCTTATTTTTTCTATCAATCCTATTTCTTATAGGAGTCAACTAGTATAATAGAAGTCAATCACAATTAGGAAAATAGAATCCTAAGCAAGAACAAATCATAAAACTTAATCCTAAAAGGATTTTCCAAGAAGTAGGATTCCTGTCACACTCTAACAAATCTTCACCTTGACATAAATTTTACCATAAACTCTTCATCTATTCTACAAAGGCAATTTGTATTTATAAGACAATAATGATGACATCCAAACCCATTTGTGCAAGAACAATGCTCATCTTGACCTGAAACAACAGAAAATCTAGTGCTGCGATCTAGAATCAAAATTTTGTATTTCATAAATGTCATCACAACGATCAATCCTATCCCCCAAAATAGTGTACTGTGAATAATATCATCGTAAATAGTAACTATGAACAGTTTCAATGAACAGTATATGTGAACAGTGATAATGAATAGCAATTAGTGAAAGCGATGGTGAGCAGTATCAATAAACAGTAATGGTGAACTGTAAACGATGAATAGTACTGACGGGGCTGATCTCCAATACCAATTTTTAAGGATTTAATACAATAATAAGCAAACAACTGAATAAAATATCAAAAGCAACACACACTGATTTACGTGGAAATCATAATAACAGAGAAAAACCACCAACAGAGAAAAAGAAGAATTCACCTACTTCAGAATCACTCCACTATAACTCATAATCGTTGTAACCAATCTCTTTTATGTACAATCAATCTTAAAAAAAAAAAGTCTTCCCATTTCGTAACCTAAAGCTCTAATAAAATAATCTCTCCCAATTCTCAACCATGGCTCTGATACCATTTGTAAGAAAATTAAAGAACTCTGGTATCTCAACTAGGCTCTGATACCGCTTGTGAAAGAATTATACGGAAATAAATAACTTCAAGATTGGTAAAATTCTAACAACACAAAARATAAAATATTTAATGTKGTTTGACTTCAATTACCTACATCCACTGATGATGAGATAAATCTACTAGATCATAAGTATATAAGAGTACAAAAGATAAGAAATCAAACAGGTACTCTACCCAATACCAACCTAATACCAAACATATTTGTGCATGAAGGCCTATTATCATTCAGTCTGAAGGTATTCTACCCGATACCTAAAATAACAGAGCAACATATTCTATCTACCCGATACCTAACATAACAGAGCAACATATTCTATCGGTGTTAAACCAAATCTTTACTGTTAAAATATTAAAGGTATTTACCCTTTATGTCTAGCTCCATTTTTCACATCATCTCATTATAATTAGAACTAATTTTTAATCCTTATATTTATAAGTGTATATGGAGATCTTCTATTTCTAATAGAAGTCTAATAGGAGTAGGACTTCTATTGATACAATAATTCTATTCTTTTATTCCTTCTATCAATCATATTTCTTATAGGAATCAACTAGTATAATAGAAATCAACCACAATTAAGAAAATTGAATACTAAACAAGAACAAATAATAAAACCTAATCCTATATGAATTTCTTCTAGAAGTAAGATTCGGGTCACACTCTAACAAAAACCAAATAATTCAAAATTATTTTGAAGTTTAAGTTTATTTTATTTTAAATCAACGGTATCATGAATTCTCCAGCAAATAGTGAGAACCAACCACATGGAACCATAGCTGGACTTTGCAACTTGCATTTCTATGGCCAACCTATGTCTGTTGTAAGTTAAGAAAATATAGCATATTTAATTCACTAATAAAAAAAAAAAAAAACCTTCAAAACGTAACCTTATCCTTGTTTTTAAGTTGTTTTTAAAAATAAATTCTCCTTGATCAATTTTCATACAGAGCCTCCTTGTTTGGTAGCTCAGTATCACATTTTGATTGTTCAGCATCAACTTTTGGGATATACCTGATAGCTCGATAGAATTGCTCAGCAACTCCGCAAGCCATCTCGACAACTCCAGAGCTACGAAATAAAAATATTTAAAACTAAGATTACTTTTGAAATTACACTTAAAAATTAGGTTATTTTTACAAATTACTCAATAATAATAGAGAATACAATGATATTTTGTTTATTAAAATTATATATATATAATTCGGGAAAAAGGTCCACTCTTAGGGAACAACTTCTTAGATTGTTTCGTAGATGTGAAAGTGACACCTATCCACCCGGAGACTAAAGAGGCTGTTTATGAAGAATGAAATTAAATGCAGGGCACATAGAGTCTCCCACTAAGTTGACGTTACAAACTGTCTCAGTCGCATTAAGTTTTTAGCTGGGAACGCCAACACAAAATCCAAGTAGTGATTGTATCATTTTCTTAATTGTCCCAAAACTAGAATTATTATTTTTTTTTTTAAATTACATATATCTAATGATACTAATATAAGCTTATCCAAGGGGCCCTCAAGGGAGGCAACATTTTGTGTTGGACCATGTGCTCAGGCATTAAATGTCAATTAATATAGGTCTAGCAAGTCTTCAGTTGCAGTAAAAAAAAAATCTCTAGTAAATTCTCATCGATATGATCACGCCAAAATAATTTAAGAATGTGCAGACCATCCGGTATACAGCATTTAATCAGCTTACCAGCCATGCGTTAAATTGCATGAGTGAAATATGAGTCGTATATTGAATCGACCCATGTGGTTAAATTTGAAAAATACTTTATCGGGGTTTTTTTTTTTTTTTCTCAAGTAGAAATTAAAATTAATCATATTTTTTAATTGATGTTGTTTTTGCTTCGAAATCTGAATTTGGTTTGATTTTCAGTTCCGACGTTTTTTTGGGAGATGAGATTATAATATTGAATCATAAACATGTACCTCAAATAATTAAGATTGAAAATGGACAAGACAGGACCTACCAAACTATTG
Source organism: Bursera cuneata (assembly GCA_026212285.1). NCBI lineage: Eukaryota > Viridiplantae > Streptophyta > Magnoliopsida > Sapindales > Burseraceae > Bursera > Bursera cuneata. Next base: position 4,214 of record JANLJB010029164.1, on the reverse strand, counting down.
AATAATCAACCAACTGGATTGGTCAAATATTTTTTCCATAAATAAATCCGTTGGCTATTTTAATTAATAAACCAACCAAAAAATACCAATTGGTTGGCTAGAGAGCGATAGCCTGCTACCATTGACTAGTTAAGAGAACTTACCCAATAGATCTCAACCTAATATGGATATTTTTATTATTTTAATATTTCCGTTTATGAAAGTACTCAAAAGTGGAGTCTTCATGAATGTAAATTTACGTCAACGTTATCTATTAGGTATTACGATAATATCTATAAATAAGTTACAGGATGATTGAAGGAGATGACTCTTGTAGCGATCTTCTCGAGTAAACAAACGTGAAACTGAGTCGATCTCTAATCTATGTTTTCTCGAATAAACAAACGTGAAACTGAGTCGATCTCTAATCTATGCTTCAACAGGTATCACAGAACTTGATAATTTATATATTATTTATTTTATATGTTTTTCTTTCAATGCAAGATTATGATTGAAAAAAGGATGAATTACACTTTGAGTATACCCAAGGAGTTCCTATGCACTTATTCCTCCAGTACACATATACATATTTTAGCAAGACATATGCATTAAATAACGTGACCACTTACAATTTCCTTATCAAATATAAATATATGTTGTGCAAATCATATATTATATCATTTTATCAACAAGTTATAAATTTCTATTTTTCACAACGTAGTAAAGCCGCAACAAAGAAACAATAGAGCAAATTGTTGATTTAAAACTTCAATTATTGGTATTAGAGCGTGACAGATTTACTCGTTCTATCACTAACAAAAATATACATAAAATAATATTTTATTTAATATATAGTATTGAGCCTAATAATTCCAATATAAAGTGCAGTGCATCCCCTAGTTGAAGTATTCAATAGTAGTGTATTTTCAAACTCCTTATATAAATACACTCATTTAAATCAAAATAATATTTTTACATGATAGTCATATTATTTTAATTAATACTATTATTTTTTTAAATTTATTTTTTTAATTATATCATATTACATCAATTTTATATGATGGGTTTATATGAAAAATTTGTATGTATCATATTATTATTCATAAAGTATATTCAAGATGGTTCATATCAGTCAAAGTAAGAAATTAATTAATGGTTGCTATAATTAATTCAACGAAACTGGCAGAAACTAATAAAGCAATTATAAAATATTAAGTTGTTTAGATGTCGATACCATCAGATATTAATATATAATGTAATGTAGTTAGCAATAATGACTGAACCTGATGTGAAGCCATTAGTAGTTGGCCGTTGTTTTTTTCTAAAATCATAAATGATGGGGTCAAGTCATTTATATGAAATCTGAAATCTGAATGTGATCAGGACGTGGAGAAATGACCAGCTGCCAAGTTTTTTTTTTTCTTTTTATATCTTTTATTGGAGTTTCTGATGTTTGACAAAGGGATGACGCCTGTCTACTAATTCCTAAACCCAGAACCCGTAAAGATAATTGAGAGGAGTAGCTCCATGGGTATTTTCTTTCGAATCTTCGTTAAATTTTTATTAATTATACAGGATAAAATATATTATTATTATTATTTTGATAAATTTTTATAATATTTTTATTATTTTTTAAATATTTTATATTACTTTAATAAATAAGATATCGATAATACCCTTATAATATTAATTAGTTTCAAAGGATTATAAAAAATGAGATCTTTATGTTACTTTATAATCAAGAAAACGAGTTTGTTATTTTTAAGTATACCAGATAGGTGTGTATGTATTTATCCTGAATTTTTACGGTAACAGCGTTAAATATAATTAACAGAAGTTAAGTTTTTTGGGGGTTTGTATTAGTTACGAAGCCAACTGAAGAAATGTCATTACATATCACCTGCTTGTTTCTAATATCTAATTGTGCGCCTATTGATTTTGTTGCATCTTACCTGCACAACCTCAATCCGAAGGGTGCAATTGAATGGATCATAAAACTCATGCGAGTGTGAAGCAACGCCATTAGTTGATGGTTTTGAGATTGGTTGTCATAGTGTGTTCGGTTATATTCTATATAAGGTGACTGCAATGAAAAACTCACTTCTGTAATAAAAGAGTAATTCAGAAATCAATTTGATTTCAATGTGAAAAAAATAGAAATTTAAAACTTCAGTGAATTTATAAGTGGGGGTTGAATAGAAATCAACTGAGATTTAGAGTTGACCGCGATCTATCAAACTCCAAGCTTCCAAAGCTAAAATCGCACTGCACTTATTAATACAAAACCAGAACCGCTCTATTTATAATTGGATAACTCATAGGTTCAATCGCCATATGTTAACTTATTAATTAAAAATAATATATAATATAAATTACCTTAAATATAAAATAAATATATCATAAAATACAACACTAACAATTAAATTAATATTAAACAACTTTATATATATGAAGTCTTTAAGAACAACTAGTCCATTAAATAACAGTTGTTTTGGTGTGAAGTTTATATTTACAATAACAGTTGTTAGAATCATAAACTTCATATAACTCTTGTTCAATGTATTCATAATACACAAGTATCCTTGCCTTAAAGTCTCCACTTTAATGATTCGAGACTCATCATCTCATGGAAACAAATAACAAAATAACTTTGTCTAAACAGAGAGTCCAACTCTATTTATAGGTTGTGAACTATATTCGAACTATGATAGAGTTTTGGATCTCCAATATATAACTACCTCATATAACCAAAAACTATATCATTGTTCTAGTTCAAGAACCTTGATCACTGATGCTATATTAGAGATAAGATATAACAATGATTGAATATGAAAAATAACTTTTATTTATTCACAACTTGTTTACAGTTATAGAATATGTCTTACTTTAAGGGCATATCTCTAATATATATTTGACATATTTGTAAGATCTATTGAGATATATGAGATCCGATCTATATGCAAATATACATGAGAGGGCATATCAGAAATTAAAAATTAAGGTGGCACTAAATGGATCCCAAAATATACTGTAAAAGTCTTTGTTGTAATAAAAAAGTTAATTACTAAATTACCCATAAATTATTAAGTGCATAATAAGTTTAGCAAAATACAATCTCTCATTACTAATCTTAATTAATATTCCTAAGCTTTAGGTTTCTTTACCATATCAACCATAAAATATAGAATTTTCATATTTAATAGAGTAACCAAGTGATGGTTTCAAACCTCAACTAAACAACAACAACAACAATCAACTAATAATAATAATAAAAAAAGAAGAAGTTAAACTTATCAAATTAACATTGAAAAGCGATTTCCTTTGTCTAGAAACACTTATGCATTCAACCAAATTTTCTTTATCTAGAAGTACTCTATGCATTCTACCATGTTTTTGCTAAAATTTGGATTCCCCAAATTCCTTACAGAAAGTTAAAATCAAATAAAAGAAAATATAGAAAAGAACAGTGTGATCAGCTTCCCTATAAAAACAAGAAGTTGTTATCGTTAATGGGCTAGCGAGTTTGCCGACGTGTCCACTTTGGCGCTCAAGTCAGTAATTGAAATAGCAATGTGTAGACAATAATTTAGGTAGAGTCGCTTAAGGGGTAAATACATAGACACCCGCAAGGTTTAGCCTAAGTAACAAATTCACCCATATTATTCATAAAGTAACATAGACTCCCCCATAATTGGAAAATATAGGGGTCTTGATATGTAAAAATAGGGGTCTTAATGTTACTTAAAATATCAAAATAGGGGTCTTTATATTACTTTATGAATAACAGGGGTGAATTTGTTATTTAGACTAAACTTCGGTGGTGTCTATGTATTTACCCTAGTCGCTTAAATGATAGTATTTAAGCTACTCTACCTAAATTGTGCTTCATTGGCTGTGAGTGGGGTTCATGGATTGCTTCCATGCAAACCACGTAGAATAAGCATAGCTTTCTACCTTGGTGAGGGATTTTGGGAGTGGGTTGAATATGTTTGCACCATGTGGTGTCTCCGCACATGCTTGACAGGTGGCTTGATGACCTATACTTGACTTGGTCTTACCCTAGACTTTGAGTCTCTTAGAGGCCAAGTTTCCTTGTTTGGTCGGATCCTCTTTAGCCTACTGAATTGTCGCTTTCCCTGGCCTTTGTGTGTTTTGAATTTTGTCATTGGGTTGGATTTGGGCTTCGAATTCCTTATCCAACGGACCAGATTTTCAGTTTTCAAGACAAAAGTAAG
>JANLJB010029163.1:0-13726 GCA_026212285.1 Bursera cuneata | reverse complement strand
TTTTTTTTTTTAAAGAGATTCTGTCACGTCTTATCTGAAGAAAACTATAGAGCACTCTTATTAGTTTAATAGATTACTCTATTGTAATGAAATTTTTGTACATAGTCTAACACACTTGATTATAATATTTTTGTTTCCTCAATTAGAAGTGATTATATATATTTAGGTTAACATTTATTGTTCATCTAAGAGAAATATGATTAAATGCTCCATGCAGTATTTTCAACACGAGACAATAGAGGAACCCTTCCGATCAGTTGTTGATGTATCCAACTTCATACTATATGCTATCTGTCCACGCCATTTGCAGAAGGTAGCCAACGGGTCGCCGAAAGATGATTCTCCAGTGAGTTATATATATTTATAATACATAGAAGCAAAAGCTAGCTAGATATATTATACCATCTGATTAATTAATTGTATTGGTTTATCACAGGAAAGAAAATCGTTGAAGGGGACCTGATCCGCACTTGCAAGTATCTTCGATGGCCGCGAGGAGATACACTCTGCACCTATCCCTTTCATTAGTGAAGAACAAGCGAGAGCTGTTGAGGAATTTCTCGAAGTAGCTTACAACGGTCTCCTCAATATGCATTCGAAGGAATACTCCAGTTTCAAGGGAGATGATTATAAAGCCAGAAAGGATATAGATGATAGAATGTCCTGTAATAAACAAAGACCTATAAAGCTAACGATGATAAATAATTTACCTTAAGATATTCTCTTTGCGTCTTCAATAAAGAAACACAGCAACATTTTTTTTCTCTATGAAATTTAAAAGTCTTTCAAAGTCGTAGCAAATAGTGAGAGATAAATTATGAAATCTATTATTTATACTTTGACTAAAAAGTCTACAAAAGTCTTTCATATAAAAAAGTCTGTAAAAGTCATTAACTTTTTGAATACCTTATGACTTTCTTATACCTTTAAAAAGTATTGATTGAATACCTCAAGACTTTTTCAGATTTTTTAAAAGTCTTTAAAAGTCTATATTGAATACCTCATGATTTTTATAGAGTATTTAAAAGTCTTAATTGAATACACTCAAGCTTTTTAATTTTATAAAAGTCTTAATTAAATACACCCCCGTAAATTCTTCACTGAAAGTCATGTCTGCTTTAGCTTAAAAGTATTTCAAAAGGAAAGTGAAACACAATGCACAAATCAACTAAATAATCAAAATTTCAGCCGGAAAGCAAAAACCCAAGTCATAATCATCAATTCAGAACTCAAACCTCAAAACCCATAAAAAATCAAGTCAAAAGAATCTCAAATTCAACAAAAATCGAGTGTTCAAGCTTTTACAATTCAAGAAGCAGAGGAATAGAGAAGATCTTAGGCGATCTATTGATTTTGAACCCTTTTACCGTCCAAGAAATAGAGGAGTAGAGAAGATCTTAGGCGATCTAATGACTATTTTCAACCCAAACACCATTCAAGAAGTAGAGGAGCAGAAAAGCGATTGCAGACAAAAAGAGAGAAAAAAAAAAGATATTCATGAGATTGTCCTTGTCGAAGGTGATACTTGTTTCCCAAAGGTTCAGTAGTTGTTGAATGATTTCCTTGATGGAAAGAAGCTAAGCAAGGGTGTCAATCCAGATGAAGGTGTTGCTTATGGTGCTACAATTCAGGGTGGAATTCTTAGTGGGGAAGATGGTGAAGAATGTTGTATGAAAGAGTGTTAAGAGTTATAACTGTTTTTCTCGTTTTTATAATTGCACAACATTTAGAAAATTCTGTATATTCTCTGTTTTAAATTATTCATAGCGTTTAACATTGTAACCATGTTTGCGGTGTTGGATTTAAAATATTTTACAGACTTCCTTAAAAAACAATGTAAATGAATGCTATAAAAAGTTTATATTCTTGTTGTGATTTTTTTTTAATCTAGGGGTATCCAAAGATACTTACCCTTTCAACTTCCATCGGGTTAGTTTAACCAAAACCCTAGTTTAGCATCTCACCCTCAAAACCGTTAATTAATTATAATAAAATAAATAGATAATCCATTCCAAGACAAACATTATGCACGTCCTGAAAAGAGGTGCCCAGGAACTTTGAATTTTTGTCCATAACACTTGACCAATTGAGGCTCGACATGAGCTCATGTGCAGTGTGCACAGCTCCCAAACTCCGCAATTTAAGTGATGAAATTAATACTCAATTAGTCTCCCAATTAGCATGCGAACCCAGCTTTAGCCGCTTTAATGTTATTTTAAACCGAGACAGTTACAGATCACCTTTACCTCTAATATTTTACTTAACCCATTCTGGATAAGACTTAAAAAGGTTAAAAGGCTTTATAAAACCATGTTGCGGTTATTCTTTCAATACATTATTTTATTTCGACACTGAAAGGTCTCCTACAACAAAACCATGTTCACCCCACCCACTCTTACATTAATTTAGCTACAAACCACTTAAACTTACTTTTATCAGATATGTGACACTCGGTTTAGTCCACGTTACAAATGTATGTGAGATTTTTTCACGAGAGAAGGTATATTAAAGTTTAAATATTTAAGTTAACCTATAATATCATTAACAAATAATAAATCTTGAATTAATTTATATGAATAGATATATTTTGTGTAAAATGATCCCAAATGTGAAAGACATTTATATGAAATATCTAATTACATGCTTGGGATGCAACGAGAAAAAAAAAATTGATGAATGTTTGTAAATTTGTCTTTTAATTAAAGGTAGTTAAATTCCACGACTTTGAACAAAAAGTACTAGCGGAAACAATAAAGGATAAGAAATATTGTAAGATTTTTTAAAAAAATTGATGATCATGTAGGAATTCAACAAATTAACCTCAGATTATTGGCATTTATCCTTTAATTGAACATTGATAAAAATATGCATGCAAATGGTTGGATAATGCTTGTTTGTGCATGCTCAATAATTAATGATAGCAGGTTCTGGATAAAGCTTTAGCAGTCGAAGATCCTGACATTTTTGACTTTGGTGATTCATAATTGACTAGAAGTAATGCGTATCAGGAGGGTAACAGTAAAATACAGCCAAAAGTAGAGTAGTAGAGTGACCTCTTTCCCACGGAGATCTATAAATGAGTAGTAGAGTGACCTCTTTCGTCAACAAATGGGACCTTCTAAATTATAAAGAGTCAAAAAAGTTTAAAATTTTGTGGGGGATCGTTTGCGCTGATCGTCAGAGCATAAATCTTATCGGAGATCCAATTGCTGAAATAATTTGAATCACTTTTGAGGAGGAGTAATATTTCGAATATAAAATTATCGTACAAAAGTTATATATGATCCCAAATAAATAATAAGATAAATATATAAATTAAAATAATAAATATTAATTTATTTATCTCATTATTCATTTAATATTACAACACTTTTGTACACTAATTTTGTAGATAAGATTTTGTAAAGTTATAATTGATAAATAGTAAATAATAATAATAAGTTTTGACTATTAAAAAAGAAAGTTTAAATATATGGTGCCATCAAATCTTTAAAAACGGAAGAAGTCAGCATTCTCAATTCAAATAAATAATTCTTTGAATAGAAGTCGATTATTTGTTAGATTTTGCTTCAAGGTGATTTAAACTTTACTTGAAGTCTTATCCTAAATACTTGTTTGTTTATTGAACCGCAAAGGTCTATATAAATAATTGATGAACTTTAAGGAGTTATAGAGGGAAAGGGACCCAGTTTAGTTAAAGCGGCAGAGCATCAATTTTCTAAGCTTCCCTTCTTTTGTAACTATTAGTATTCTACTTTACATGTTGTAGAGGAAAGGAATATGAACACACTAGCTTTGCTTTTCTAGTATATATATATATATATAAGATTTAGTTAATCATTCATTGTATTGAATCTTCAAAAATATACATAAGATATTAAATGATTTTGTCATATGGTAGATCTCCGTTATTATAAGAAAGTATTATTAAAAAAATATATATTTTAGTATTTAAGTTGAATTAAGGTAAAAGATTGCCAATGAAATGTATCTAATTAAAAGAACCCATAAGAGGGTAATGAAATAGATTATCAATCAAACGATGAAGCATCCAATCCTTGATTCAATACTTTGTAGTAAAAAAGAGAAGGTATGAGTTAAAGATCATGGACCCAAAACAAGAAAAGGAACCAAACAGAAGATAAAGTGAAGCAACAAATTTTCAAATATAAATGCTGCTAATGAGTAATCTTTTCCTTTAGTTTTGTTGTCTCAATCTCCTTAAAAAGTAGAGAGAAGATGAGCTCTCTGTCGTTCCCGGATTCGCCGGGTAGAATCTGCTCTCCATTTTCCTCCTAAATTATTGCACCTTTTTCAAAATAGGATCTCTCCTCTTCAAGCTTGGAATTTGTAGTATACCTCTTATATATCCATCAACTTAGTGCATGTCTCTATTTGTTTTCGATAGCAGTGTATGAGATATATACATACAATTTTAACTCTTACCCTCGTAAATATATAAACAAATAAGAGCTAGTTTAGGATTGTTGTAACTTGAAAAATAACCGGCTTATGTTATATATCAAAATAATTAACTTATAAAATAAGTTACAACATATTTACTAAACTAAATTTTAAAAACAACTCATAAAATAATTGTCCAAGGTGTTTGGATAATCTAGTCGAATATTCCATCGTCATATGCAGCCAAACATTGCATCCTTCGTTGGAAAAATTTATACTGTTATGTAGATTGGCCTCTGCCAATTATTTTAGTGTTGGCAATGTCATTGGATCCACTTATGAGCTTCCGATAGTTTTTTATTTCTTATTTTATAATTTTATTATATTATCAATATAATTAAGTAATTAATTTATAAATTTCTATTATTAGTTAACAGTAATTTTTTAGTATACGGTGGTTGTATATCTAGAACTATTGTCTTCAAAAGCATCTATTTTTTTGCTTTTGCATACCTATTGTCAGCAAATTTTTAATGAGTTTTAACAACTTTAACTAATTGTCATTCCCCTAATTTCGATTTAGACATGCCATTCACTTTATTGATCATTGATGAATTCTTGAAGAAACAGTAATCTTCATTTCTCCCATTTTCTTCTAGTTAAATGATGCGCGTGCACAAAAGGAATACTCATGCTAGTGCTTTTACCTACCAATAAATATTATCAATTAACAGTTATTTTTATTTGTCTTAACAGCCGTAGGAGATATATTTCTTGCAATTTATTAGTACTTAAAAACCATTAACTCTAATATAATTATGTTAAAAATTCGCTTAACCCTAGCTACTGCTTGAGTCTAACACATTAGTGCTTCAGCCTAACATAAGGTTAACAAAATTTTAAGAACTTGGGGGGATGAGAAAATGACTAAAACCTACCTAAACCTACAAAGCTCACAATTGGATCAGACCGTTTCCCTCGAGAATAGGCGGAGTGGAGATACAAGAGCTCGCTCTCTCTTTTACCTATATCTTTTTCTTTTGAGTGAATCGACAAAAGTCTGTTGCGTGCATCATTATAAATCAAACACAAACAGGATAGTGAAGACTGTAAGATGGTTTGAGTGAGAGAAAAATAAAACAAAGTTTTTTATTTTTTCTTTCCTCTCAATAAGTCTTCATTAGTGCTCATTATTACACAAAAATCTTCTGAACAAAATTAATGTGTGTTACCTGGCACTAGAAAGATACCAAACATATCAAGTCTGTAAAAGAGTGAAGTAAGTAGCATCTCACTCCTTTGTTCGGAAAGGATGTTCCACAAGAGCTGCATTGTCGTAATCTCTCTTTTGAGCTTAGTTTCTCCACTTGTGAGAGCAATGCTGAACCTCACTCTTCCTTCTCCGCATCCCAACCCTGAAGAAGTTGTTCAAGAACTTCACAGGTATACAATGCCGATGGTTTCCCTACCCCTATTGTCATTTTATCCATCAACATCCGTTGTGGGTCCATACAATGTGTGAATGTGAAACTCTTCGTTTCTCAGCGTTTCTGGTGTGGGTAACCCTGCATTTATTACTAAGATTTTCTAAAGAAGTCTGTTCTGGAAGCTCTGTCACGCTCCTCGAGTTCTTAATTTTCTACGTTCTAAGTTTTTATTTCTTCTCGTCTGTTTCTTTTGTCTCTCTCCACGAAAACTGTCCTGCATTTTGTTTTTTGTTCTACTTTACTATTTCTGTGATCTATTTTTGGTTATATTTATCTATCCATCCTTTTGTCTGGTAGGTGAGTGTTGTGTTATGTCTTTTATTAGAGTAACAATGCATCTTAATTATTTCTCTGCAGAAGAGTAAATGCTTCCCTGTCAAGAAGGCAAATGCTACAAACTTCTGAAAAAGACCAGTCTACATGCTTTACTGGCAACCCCATAGATGACTGCTGGAAGTGTGACCCTGACTGGGCCAACAACCGCCAGCGCCTAGCCGATTGTGCCATAGGGTTCGGCCAGTATGCAATGGGAGGCAAAAATGGTGAATACTACATTGTCACTGATTCATCTGATGATGATGCTGTTGATCCCAGACCAGGCACTTTAAGATATGCTGTGATACAACCTGAACCTCTGTGGATTGTGTTCCCTAGTAACATGCACATAAAACTCTCTCAGGAGCTTATTTTTAATAGCTACAAAACGCTTGACGGTCGTGGGGCTAATGTGCACATCACTGGTGGTGGCTGCATCACTTTACAGTATATTAGCAATATTATCATACACAACATTCATATTCACCACTGTGTGCAGTCAGGTAGGCTCCTTTATCCAGTATAATATCTCTTAAAGTAAATACCACAATTGCTTTTGACAAGCTTTACATATTTATATTTGACTGAACTATATGTTTCACTTGCAAAGATATTAATAATTGTGAGTGGTCAAGTGAATTAGAAGAATCCCATGACTATAAATCTTAAAATTTTTCAAATTAACTCCAGCATTTTACATTATTTCAATACCACCATCAATGATTCAAAATTTTCGAAATCTGTAACACAGGTGAAGCTAATGTACGTTCAAGTCCAACACATTTCGGTTGGCGCACAGAATCAGATGGTGATGGCATCTCAATCTTTGGCTCCAAAGACATATGGATAGATCATTGTTCACTCTCTCACTGCAAGGATGGTCTAATTGATGCTGTGATGGGTTCAACAGGAATCACAATATCAAACAACTATTTCTCCCATCACAATGAGGTGATGCTACTTGGTCACAGCGATGACTACTTGCCAGACTCGGGTATGCAAGTGACCATAGCGTTTAATCACTTTGGTGAGAAGCTGGTTCAGAGAATGCCCAGGTGCAGGCGCGGCTACATACATGTAGTGAACAATGATTATACACAGTGGGAGATGTATGCTATTGGTGGTAGTGGAAACCCTACCATTAATAGTCAAGGCAACCGCTACAATGCACCATCTGACCGCAATGCCAAGGAGGTATATTCATAAAAAATAAGTTTCGTTTTTACTTTATGCTTTTGGCATTAGTTACTTGAAATAGATGGACCTACTCTCAAATCACCGAAAATTAAGTGCTTTTTTCAAGGTGGGGTCTCGCTTGAAAAATGAAGAAGTTGTGGTAGCAGAACAAAAAGCAATTTATAAGCACCATCGCAAGTGCGCCAGTACTATTTAGTAAAGTAATTTTTGTTGAAATCGAAACGCTTGCTTCAGTGATAAAGGAAGAATTCAAGATGAGATATTAAAAAAAAAAAGATAGTCCTAGACATATAATAAATAAACTTAGGCTTTATCGAGACATAAACCTAGACTAACTATTTTAACTTATATAGAACATAAAATAATATTCTAACAAGGGTTGTGTTGCGTTGTTGCAGGTGACAAAGAGAGTGGACACAAAAGAGGGGGAATGGAGGGACTGGAACTGGAGATCAGAAGGAGACACATTGGTGAATGGTGCATTCTTTGTAACATCAGGTGCAGCAGTTGAGGTTAAGTATGAGAAAGCCTACAGTGTGGAGCCCAAATCAGCGGAGCTGATTGCGCAGCTTACTTGGCATGCTGGTGTCCTTGGCGTTGGTGGCAGGTCACACTCATTTTAAAACACTCTCTTTCCTTCTCTCGCCCTTTTGTCTCTTTTTCTCCCTTTTTCTTTTCCTACATTTTTCTTGACCCCCTCCACCTTCTGAATTGTCACTACTCATCCCTCATTAGTTAGAAATTTTGAGTAAAGCAAGCTGAAAGTCCAGTAACTGGTCAGGTTTACACATTTAATTTTATTTGGCTGTAGTTCTGCCCTGGCTAACTATCAGCTCACTTATATTTTGCAATTATTATCCAGAGCGCTACCAATGACTGAACTTTTCTTAAATTTAGCTTATGTTTATGAGGTGGTTTACATAATTTTAAATATTTGAGTTTAATGTCTAATTTTACAATGAAGTGAGAAAATTATGTGAACATAACATTTTTGAGTAATGGATGAATGAGCAGGGACAATAACCTGGGAATGTGGAGCAGAGGACCGGACGACGAAAGCGGATTTGGTTCAGGAAGCAGCAGATTATTGAGACATTCCTCAGCCTATGCTATGCTTTCCTTGTTAATTGCATTGTATGGCTTTTTATTCTTGTGCACTACACCCATGACATCCATGCTGTAGCATGAAACTAAGCACTGATTTAATTGTTTCCTTCTTAGTTTCATCTTTTGACAAGCCAAGCCTGGGAGAATGAGCAAGTTCACCTAACACTCCTTCATGTGCTTTTTGTCCTTTTTAATGTTTAATGTAGTCTTTTAACCTTCGCAAACATGATCTCAAAATTTAAGCAAGAATTTCTTTGATTTCTGAACTTCTAATACAACTCACTGGTCTAAAAGTTTTTTTTGTTTTGATAAATCTCAGCAGAATGAGGAAAATTGTTAATGAAAAAGAAAAAAGAAAAATACACCTAAGATGAGGGACATAGTGTAGTGAGAGATTTGTTCACCAAATCTGTTTTATAAAGCCTAATTGTAATCCAATACTACTGTGACATTTGACATGAGGGAGATGCTTTGTCATTATATTTAGTTAAAGTGATTATAGTTTGCTTGTAAAGTAACCAAATAATGTTGAAGCCCTAAAGAGTAATAAGGCTTAATAAGCTTTCGTCAAGATAAATTAATCAAACAATCTTCACATGCTATGAGAAAGTATTATAATCAACTCATAATTTTTGTCTCCACCAGAAGAAGAAACCTGCACTTTTTGGCATTGAACAACTTGTTCTCTCTGAGTAAGAGCTCTGTCAATGGTGGCTTTGAACCATCTTTATCTACAAGTATCCAATTAAATTTAAGCTACCACTATAAAACTAGTGCCCCATCTCAGCATATGGCCAGAACGTGGTTTAGCTCACAAGTAGTTCTAGTTGATTTTTTAATATTGAATTCTTATCTCTGAGTGGCAGCTTTTTCACTTTATATAATCCATATATAAAATCTAATCTTCTAATTAACAAATAAATATAATCATAAGCGTATTGACAAAGATAGAAGGATGATGCATGTAGTTCTCTTGTAGCTTTTGCTGCCAAATTCAAGTTCTGAGAATCTAAAAAAGTAGAAGACTTCGGATTATGTGATCTTTCCATTAAGAACATGCATGTGTCGCTTAGTAAGTTGGACTAAAGCTACCTTGTTCCCATCTCATCATCTAGTTGCCAAAAGGATAACATTATCTTCTGCTTTAATTAACGTAAATACAATAATAGTATTCAGATTTCCTCTGTTAACCACCAAGCTCCTTCTATCTCTTATAATCATGAGATTTTTTATGTTTAGAAATGAGTAGTTCAGCATTTGAAGCCATCACATGTAGTATTAGGGATGCCAAGGCTTAAAAAAATGAAACTAAAAAGAGAATAATAGATTTATTTTGCTTAGATTGATTACAGCTAAGGATGTGATCCATTAACATAATTATTCATGATGAATACCTAATTGCTATGAATCAAGATGAATTATTAGTTGTTTGATTTCCAAGAAAAAAAAAACTAGATAAAATGTAAGGTAACAGCTACATTCGTTTTCAGTATTAAACTCTAAGTTTATGCATAGGAAGGAAAAGCTGCTCTGAAGCCCTCCTCAGAAAATAAGGGATACCAAAAAAATTTTTGTCCAAGCCAACATCGACGCGAATAAAAAACTAATACAGACCCCTTAAAACTAAACTGTCTTTAGTTACACTTAACGGCCACTATAAGTAAAAACTAAGAATAAATACTACACACCCCTTAATATAATCTAAATAATAAACTCACCCCCTTTGATCATAAATTAACATAAAAGCCTCTATTTTTTTTAAACCGTTTGAAACTAATTAATATTATAAATACATTATCGATATTTTTACTAAAATAATACAAAATATTTAAAAATTAATAAAAATTATAAAAATATATTTCATTTACTAAAAAATTATTGTAAACTTTTATAATTTACAAAATAAGTTACTAAATAATTTCACTTACTAAAATTATTTAGTTTTTTAATAAATTATTTACTAAAATTTACTTCTTAATTTATTAAAATTATTTAGTAAACGAAATATATTATTATTATTTAAATTTACTAAAATTATTTATTTTTAATAAATTATTTACTACAATTTACTTGCTTAATTTACTAAAATTATTTAGTTTTTAGTAAATTATTTTCTAAAATTTATATGCTTAATTTAATAAAATTATTTAGTAAATAGAATTATTTAGCCATTATTTAGTAAATTATTTAAATTTATAAAAATTATTTATTAAATGAAAAATATTTTATTATTTTAAAATTATTTAGTTTTCTATTCAGCTAGGTTTTTCGTTGGACAAAATAATTTACTAAAATTATTTAGTTTTTAGTAAATCCTTAATTTACTAAAATTATTTAAATTTACAAAAAATATTTAGTAAATGAACTATATTTTTATTATTTTTTGTAAATTTTTATAATTTTTAAATATTTTATATTATTTTGATAAATAAAATATCGATAATATTCTTACAATATTAATTAGTTTCAAGCTCTTAAAAAAATGGGGGGCTTTATGATTAAATGGGTGAGTTTGTTATTTATGATATATTAAAGGAATTTATATGTATTTATCCTTAGTTTTTATTACAGCAACTTTTAAGTGTAAGTAATGTTAATTAAATTTTGGGGGGTCTGTATTAGCTTTCTATTCGGAAGTAATGTTGGCTGGACAAAAAAAGTTTTTGGGGATTCAGATAAATATCCCCAGAAAATAAGGAATTCAACTTGTCTTGCTGTGGAGAGAGGCAATTTGTTGGAAAATATGTTCTTCTCAACTTCTATTGATGTATCAAGGGTTTTGGTTTCACAGCATTTGTTGAGATTTGGTAAAGGTTACTCTCATTATGCATCTTGCACATGGTAAATTAACAAACTCAGATAACAGAGAGCCTAGTCAAGATTTCTACCACTCTCTTTGCTTGAAAAAGTCAAGAGAAATGAATATTTTGGGAAAGAGATAGGAAAGCTGAAATTTTGAATTTGTACAACTTGTTCATCTGCAACGTATACAAGTCTTGTTTTACAGCTTCGAGAGTGTTAAGTGTACAAATTTCAATTATCCCAGATGGAGCCTGACCACCCCCAAATATCAGAATCCTCAGAAAACTTTCCCTGGTAACTAAAACATGATGAGTCTGTGCTAATAGAGTCTTCTTGAAGTGTTATTTTACTTTCATCACTTGAAAACTTTGTTATCCAATCAAACAACCGGGATTCATACGGTGAAGTTACGTATTCCAAGTTAGAGAACTCAAGAGCATCCAAAGAGGAGTTGCCAGTACCAGAAGTATTCTCAGCAGGCTTCTTGTCATCAGCCTCAAATTTTTGGAAATCAAAAACAACTTTCTGAAACAAGAAATCTTGCGTGGCGTTGTTCCTTTCACATTGAATGTTTTCTGTGGAAAAGAATAATAATAATAATAATGAGTAGATATATATGAATAATTAGTAATATGGCAAGAAGAGAAACCCTGGTTTGTACCTTGTTCAGCTTGCATTTTCTTTCTCAGATGAGTTCTCCAATAGTTCTTGATCTCATTATCAGTTCTTCCAGGCAATCCTCGCGCAATCTTTGACCACCTGTACAAGTAAAAGAATTAAGAAAAATCCTTAACCAAAATTTACTAGCAATAAAAGAAGAAAAGAATCTCATAATTCTCACTTGTTACCCCATTGCTCATGAAGTTGAATGATGATTTGTTCCTCTTCAGTGCTTATATGGCCATGCTTAATATTGGGACGAAGATAGTTGAGCCACCGCAACCTGCAACTCTTACCACTCCTCTTTAGACCTGAAAGTTAAATAGCTTCAGGAATATATCAATATGGTCACAATTGATTACAAGAAACAAACGAGTCTTGTTTTACTTTTATCCTGCTAATGCATACCAGAAACTTTGGCAATGTTATCCCATCTTCGTTCCCCCGAGAGGGTTACAAATTTTATGAGTTGCTCATCTTCTTCCTCCTGCCAAGGCCCCTTGCGCAATTTTTCTCCTTGGTAAGCCATTACTGATTTACTGGTGCAACAAATTCGAGGGGTTCAGGCCTTCTTATAATGTGCGAGGTACAAGGTGAAGATGCCTAGTTGGGTGAAAAAAGCAAAAGAAAGAATGACCAGAAATTCTTACATGGCATCCATATATAGTTGGAGAAAACTAGTTTGTGGGAACTCCACCATTGGCCTACATATTCAAATGAGGTCAATCTTCAAAATGGTTGGCGTTGTCTTCCCCTTTGCATCATCATGTCTGGCTTTACATGCAAATTAAGGTTGCTCTTTCCTTCTACTACGGCTGCTAGTCTACTACTATAGACTAGAGCATACGTGGAAAGCTATTGTGAATATGCCAATTATAAAACATGAGTGCAATATTTTATGAAATTATTGTTTGATAAAGACAAAAAATGCAGGATATGGATAGAGTTTGGGCAGAAAAACCAGAATTTGAATCACCTATCATCAAGATTTGCCCTTAGCTTGATCATGAGCGTCATCCCACTTATCTCACTTTGACTGAGGCTGACTGACTTCTGTTCATTGTAAGTTCAACTACTTGTATGGTTTTCTCATTTATTGGGTTGATTTCTGGAACAATTTGGTATTCTCTTTTGCCAAGCACATAGGAACACCTCTCTGATTATGCTCTGAGAACTGGAAATTTCAAAATCTGAGACTTTGTGGCATCACCCATCATATCAATATGGTAAACTGAAGTCCTTGGGTGCAAATACTTAAACACCTCCAAGGTTTGGATAGGTTTGGATAAAGTACAAACTCCCTCTAATGTTTGAAATAATGATTAAACACCATCAAAATTTGGGTAAAATAACATAAACACCTCTAGATTTAGAGAACTTTTTGATAAAAAAATTTTTATTCCAATTTGTCTTATTCAAAAATTAATAAAATAATAAATATTCTGATTTATATTAATAAACAGTCATAAAAAATTAATCTAACAAAATAAAATATCAAAAGAGCAAATCTTACAAAAACATTATCTTCAAATTAAAAAGAAAATTATATATTAAATTTGTGATAAATTATTATTAAAAAAGTAAATATATTAAATTTTTAAAATTTTTACTATTTTTTAATTAAATATTATCTATAATTTTATTAATTGATAACGACCTTTTAGTTAGAATCTAACTTGATATTTTATTTTGTTGGATTAATTTTTTATTAATATAAATCAGAATATTTATAATTTTATTTTTTATTGAATAAG
>JANLJB010029162.1:0-13718 GCA_026212285.1 Bursera cuneata | reverse complement strand
TTAAATATATATATCACTCCTTTAATAAACATGTCGTAACTGTTAAACCAGCTAACCTGCATGATTCTTCCAACCAATTTTCGCATAATTGATACATATCTACTATATTTATATTAATTATAATTATCTGAATCATACAACCAATTATTAATATTAAAAAAATTAAAATCATTCTAAATTAATGTTATATAACTTAATTTATTTAATAATATTAAAATATTATATTAATAAATATTTATCTTATAAATAGGTAACCGTATCATAAATAAATAAATATATTAATATAACATAATTAACTATTCATATTATTAAATACTTTTATAAGTTATAAGTTAACATAACACGTTTAATTATTTATATCACTAAACAAGTTAGCAAACACCTTTAGCATATATCAACATGGATACGATGATTATTATTAACCATAACACAAATACGATCAAGGTTAATATTAATCTATAAATTTCCTGTTGATTTATGTTCATCTCTTTAAGATATAGCCGATAAGTACTTTATCTGTGAACCCGTTCAATACAAATTATATTATATTATTTCTTTAATTATCATCATAATTAACTATATATGTAATAAATTTTTTCTTAAATCTGTGTATGAATACTGTGATATTTCTACTTTACTAAAATCCTTTTAGCTGTGGATTATATTATACCATTTTCTGGAACTAGTTGATTTCTCATAATCTCTAAAGCTAAAACATATCCCTATAAATAAAATACTCTCTTTTTTATATCAATGAAGTTAGTTGCAACTGATAATAAGCAACAGAACAATATTCTGGAAAGTCTGTTGTGATTTATTGAACAATAGTACTCCGTAAACAAAAATCTTCATATAGGGAATGCTCTATTATTTATTTTTAATTTTCTTCCATCTAATAATGTTATGATACATTATTAAGTGGCAAAAATACTTGTAAGCATAACGCTTTGTCTAAAGAACCATAAAAAACAGCATATAAGCTTGCAAAACATAACAGCATAACCAATATGCAACATGGAAACCATGTTTAACGCTACCACAATCACTCATAACCTTTCCTCGTAATAAAAAGAAGAATGATTGAGAATTTTGAAGCCTATTTATTAAACCAGAACAGCAATTAAACTTAAAACAGCTTTAAGGGTTTTCTTTTATTCCAGCTCAAAAAGGTTTGAGTTCTCAAAAGGAATGGCTCGCTAGGAAACCCAGAAGCCAAAATTCAAAGTTTAGGGTACAGAACGAGCCAATAAAACATTTCGCTATAGTTTGCTGGCATTACTGAAGAATAAAAAGAAAATAAATCAGGTACCCTAGCAGCCTCTTAATCACTTCAATTTTGCAAAAAGCTTTGGTGCAACCTGCAAAATCACAATGTTGAATTCAGCTGTTACCTGATGAACAAGAACAATCTAAATGAACCTTATAAATAATTTAAAGAAGCCTTACACATCTATCAACACATGTGAAGTAGTCAAAGTACTGCCCAGTACAGTGCTTTTCGCCCACTTTATTATCGCCTTCAATCCTCTTAATACATGCCTGTAACAGTTGCAAGTAGCACAGTTCACTATTCTAATGACAGAATTAAAGCCACATCCTAAAAGGACCAATTTGATGGATGCTGGCCCTCTTCAAGTCCATCAAATTTTTTGAACTGTGATTTATCCTTTGCATTACTCTAGCTTTTACAATCTCAAAGTTTCTAAGAAGGTAAAAGAGACAAGTAAAGCAAATCACTAATAGCTGATGAAATGATTAGGGACACAAAAAAAGAAAAGAAGCAACAAAGATTTTGATCCTATATTTACTTACCGGATGATGAGTTTTTATATGGCTCCATAAAAAGAAATTGACAAAACATTTCTAAGCAAATTTTAAGAGTTTATGTAAAGGAACAAGAGCCAAATTACCAGCTACAGCATTCTCCTTCATTTTCCTGCTCATTCGCTCAACCAATACACAGTTTTACGCCAGACTTTTCATTAGCCAAAAAAAAAAATTGGGGAGAGAATGCGTAGGTTCAACACTAGTTGTCAACCATGAATAATGTCGTCTATATGTGTTTCTTCTTCTCTTCTTATATCTCACTAGTGGTACAAGTCTTAAAAAGGCCTCCATCATCAATCTCACTCACATTAAACCAATTAATTTTTAGTGCTTTGTTAAAAAGCTGATCTGTTGTCAGTGGTCAAATAAAAATTATTTATCCTTCAACTTCTTATATCATACTACAACCATGAATATCCCAATTTACAGCTTGAATATGGACAAAATTTTCAGGTTTTCATTTTTTAAATATATTCCCCATGCATCCATATACATGTAAGTTAGCCAAACCCTTGTAGCTTAGAGTACATCATGTCATATATCCATGCACCTTGGTGTAAGGATTTCACTCTTCACTTAAAATAGAACTATTTTGACACACAATATCCAATATAGGGCGTAGGACAGGCAAACTGCATATTTTCAGTGTAAGTTTACGTACATCAAAGAAAACAATTAATCAAATTAAAATGGATGCAGCAATACTAGGTAGCCAATGAAGCACCACAAAATACATATAGAAGTTTATTACCATTTATTCCTAACAAAACAAGTTGCATTATGTGCCAGAGCAAAGCATCAGATCAAAAGCATTGAAATTAAACTCTTTGAAAATAATTAAAATGTCAAGTGTTCAATAGGAACACAAAACATGATTGCAGATACATTACAATATTGACAGACATGGCAGAAAAACAAAAAAGGAAAAAAAATGATATACCTCATATTCAATTAAAGGCTTCACACATCTAGGCTTGCAAGCATCTTCAAGATACTTTTTTGGATCAACAACTTCCTTGTCTGCCCTGAAAGACAGACAAGAACCTATTAATAAATAAGAAATAGCAGTTCGAACCCAAAAAAAAAAAAAACCTTCATGGTTATACCATCATTTTGCATCATAATGAATACTGTCAATTAATTTTGTTGAATGGTAGGGACACCTAGCTTAATTAAGAAATGTACAAACTCCTAGCTTAATTAAGAAATGTATAGTCTCATTGTGGATTTTATTTTCGTGAGTTGAAAGTATTTCTGTAATGGTAAGAAAGATGATAACATAACTATTTCAAGCAATGGCATATGATATGCAACTAGAGGAAATCTGTATTTTCACTCACTACAACTTCTTGCTCTCTCTCCATAAACACGTATGCACTAGTGCGGGACAAATGAATACGCATATTCATACTAAACAGTCAACAATCACAATCAGAGACGCACACAAACACAATACACAGAGAGAAGTACATCAAGAGCCTGTAAAATAGACACTCAGCTTATCCATTCAACGTACAATATGTATAACAAACGCAATGGCACCAGCTTTCCAGTTGAAATTCGTCTAAATGCACTGAACCATATCAAACAACCATACAAGAAATTTTCCATAGTAAAGTAACATTTTCAGATTAAACAAAGTTGGCAGGAAAACAAAATCGATGCATAGCGACACTCACATTGAACCAATACGACGTCGCTACAATCCCAGTGATGTTTCCTGCGTAAAATAAATAGTTAGAAAACAATAATTTCAACGAAAATTTACTACTTTAAATAGTCACAACGAACAATTATTTTACAAATATGTAAATAATCGAATACAATGAGATGCAGAATATCTTGAAGATAAAAGATCGTCGAACCTGGTTTTCCAAAAGAAGCGGCTTGTATGCTAACTGCTTGGAAAGCGTTTAGTATCGGCAAGTTAGTTATATCGAAGAAGACAGATGACATGACAATACATAGCCACTTAACCACTGGCTGAGTTGGGCTTTATTGGTTCGTCAAAATCTGGCCCAAATTCATATTAGTCATCGGCTCGAATTCTTTTTTATTCAATATATTGGGATTTAAATTTAGAATAATAATCTTCTGACGTGGACTATATATATTTAATAATAATCATTTTAATTTAAAAATAAATTAATGTCCTTTTAATAGACCTCATTTTGAAATCTAATAGGTATATAATAATATATTTTATATTTATCGTGTTATTATAATAATTGTTTGATGTCATATTGTACTATACTTTTTATTTTATTTTATGTTAACTTCAATTTATTCAAATTTAAATCATTTTAAGATTATGCTTAATAATAAGCAGTAGCTTATTTCTCAAACACAAAATCAATAAATTTTTAGTTTAAAAAATTCCAAAAGAACACTAGAGTTATATGCGTAGATTTTATTCACTCATCTCCCTTGGTAAGCATAAAATGTATAGGACCGAAACTTCGAAGCTTATGCTTCACCGTTTAAGACATAAAGTTTTCCCTTTGCGTCTTGCATTTAAAAATAAATTATCTAGTTCATTTAGGCAAAGCATTTAGGTCAATTATCCTTATAAAAAATTTAAAAGCATAAAATTATCCTTATCTATTTGTAATCTACAAAATTCATCAACCCTTTCAATTACAATTAAGTTTTTAACATGTTAAAAAATAAATTGTTTAAAAAACTGTTTTTTATTGAATTTAACAAATATATATTCTAATTATAAAATTTATTTTATTTTAAATGTATTTATTTAATATGTTTTTATAAATTTTAAATTAATTATATATATATATATATATATATATATCTATTTTAGAATTATAATATAAATTTTAAATTATTCTTTGACATTAAATTAATTAAAACTTTGATTAGTTATACAATTCATCTATTCTTCCTTTAAATAAACTTATAAAATATTATAAATATTATTATTTATATAAAATTATAAATTATTTGTATAAAAATTATTAGAAATAATCCAAAAAAATTGATTATAAAGTATTAATAATTATAAATTGTAAAGGTAATAATATATATATTTATTTTGTCATTTATACGTAATAAAAATAAAAACAAAAATAACTACAATCCCATGCACCTCCTTTTTTAAAAAATAAAATAATTTTAAAAAGTTATTAACCAAACACCTCCAATCTATTTTATAAACTATTTATTTCTTTAACAAAACAAAAACAGCTTATTCTAGAGCAACAACAATCTTAAACTAGTGTTAATTTGAGATTCGAGATTTTGGAGGCAGTAGACAAAAGAAAATGGGTATATTTATTTGAGGGCATAAAAGACATTTCATCTAGTTAAATTAAACGGAAAATTGTTGGCGGTTGGGGCTCAAGGGGGTTTCTAAAAAGGTTGTTGGGTCCCGGACGTTTCTGCAGACAATAGAGGGTCATATGATAATGTCCATTTGACATCATCTCACCTCATCCCTATCATCACTCTTCACAAGCCAATCATAAATAGAGACAGAATTAAGAATCAGCTTTCACAGGAACAAAGCAGTAGATTATTGCAGCGTTTATTATATGTGGGATTCAGGACCTTAAAAACTCGCTTAATCGACAGAAAAAGCAAAGGGTTAAGTGCTTTAATGTTACAACAATTTCAATGACAACACAGATTGAAGTTTATTATTGACACTTCCCAGCTGCTTTAACCCTCAGCAACAACAAAGGTAACTATGAATGGATTTTACACTAGCTATAACATAAACCTTTCTTTTAGTATTTGACAAACCAAAATCGAATTTGAATGTGAAAGGTACAGAAATACACAGTCGAAAATGCTGATGCATCAGCTGAGCATACTTGAAATCCCACGACATCAGGAAAACAACCTCTTCTCATGTTCCCAAAGGAGCAACTTCGAACTAGAGGCGCACACCGTCCAGCTACTTCATTTGTGATAGATTTCGTATTTGATGCTCCATATCTAACTAGATCACACCAAGCGAGCCCAAGTAGGACTAATAACCATTCAGACTATACTTGGTGGATCCCCTACCCAGTTGCAGACAGCACGAGGCCAACGAGTTCTAACACAGTCCACCAAAGGTGCATGCTGTGGCGGCTCAGGTTTAGCCACTTCAGTATCTTTTCCACTTGATTCGTTCCCACCAGATCCAGAGGGCACCACATCTGCCAAGAACTCCTCAGGAGTCCACCTAGGGGGAACTGAAACCCTCAACTTTGTGAGCCTAGGCCTTTGCACAGGAGTCTCACCTCCAGAGTTCACTTGGCTGCCATTCAAATCTGATTTCGCAATCCCATTAAAATGATAGAGATCAAAAACCTTCTTACCCATCAATCCAGTTGAGTCCTTGAGGCCTCCCAAGCTTTTGTCTAAATCCAAAATAATCTGCCAGAACTCGCTCCATACAATAAAACCTGAGCCGCAAAGGTGATCCACTTTCTCACGCGGTAGTCTGATATTTGTTTCCCGGAGGACTTGATGGAAACCTTCCACACTAATAAAACCACCACCTCCACTCTGATCCTGTGCATCAAAAGCTTTACGAATCTGTGATTCTCTTTCTTCCAATTCATTCTCATCTTGGACAGTGGTGTCGAGAGCAAATAGAACTGTATAATGAGACTCACTCCCAACAACCCATATAGGCCATTTTGGGCATTTCAGATTCTGGCCAACTTTACAGAAGTTGAGGGATTCCAAAAGAGTCAGGAAACCAACTTCTACTCTCGTGGATATGCCTTTCAAAAACATGCCACCACCAAAATCCATCCTCCCATCAAATACATTAGGAACCGCCTGTCCACAAAGCAATAGATTCACAATTTCCTGATACACATACAGTAGTAAGGTCATTATCTTATGGAAAATGCTATAATTATAATTAAATAATTAAATAAGAAAAGCACCAATAGGACCAATAACAGCAGCACTAGAACAAATTAATGTTTCACTGATCTGTACAATACCTGAGAGGCATGCCCAAATGGTGCAGTGACTAGAGGTAAACTCGGATCGTCCCTGTCAGCTTGGACAGAATCCTATACAAGGTTTTGAAAGCATCAGTAAATTATAATCCCCAGCAAAAGAACTTGAGTAAAAAAGTCTTAATTACTTTATCATGCTATTTAGATGGAATTTAGAACAGTATGACCAACATTGTTTAAGCACTCTATCAACAGTAAGCAAAAATCCACCTGATATTTCTTAAGTAAATAGTTGCCACTAGCGTATTGACTCAGCCAACTGTCTACTTACAAGGGTTAATGCCACCATAAGACACATGTATAACATTTTGAGGTACATTTTATTTCAAGTACATGTACCCAATGATATTACCTTGGAGTCATCCAATAAAAATTGACAATTAACCAAGAGAATTTATGTGATTCTCCAGCTTTAAAGTTTATTTCTAAACCAAAAATCAATAAAATTTCAACATAATCTACCACAGAAAAAAGTTTAAAAATTTCATAAGAAGACTAAAGTTATATGCTTAGATTTTCTTCACTTATCTCCCATATATCCATGCTGAACATAAAAATTCAGTTAAATTTAACATGTATGCGACCAAACTTTGTAGCTTATGCTTCACGTTTAAGACAACAAGCTTTCCCTTGCCCATTGAATTTTGAAAATAAATTATCTAGAATCATTTAGGCAAAGTATTTAGGTCAATGGTTTAATAATTCATCGCCTAGGTTCCCATAACAAAATTGATAATTCATCACTTGCGTTCCCATGACAAAATTGAGAATTTCATGATTGTCGACTCATGCATAATCAGCAATCCAATGGTCAATTGAACATCATAAAGAAAATGAGCTTTCATGCTGACAACCATACCAATCCTCTAGAGAGTAATGCAGAAATAAGGAATAGCATTGCCCCCATACGACTTTGGAAAACAGGAATCATAGCTTCAAGCTTCTGCAGGACACTTGCATGCAATGTGTACGTATCCACTCTCAAGACTTTCTGCAGATCAGAACCTGATTCAATTGAAAGACCTTCAAGTGCCTTTGTAATAACCTGGAATATCAAACATACAGACAATCAGCACATACAAAGACAAAAAGTGCTGCACAAGCACATTGATACTAGAAAATGCTGCAGCCAAATGAGCACAGGAATAACGGTATCAGGCCAGGTTCAACAGACCTCATCCTTCTGACCGTCTTCATGTCCAATACTAGCTAAAGTCGCGATCACAGCCCTTTTATTACTTCCACATAAAAACAATATCTCACCCATACTTTTAACCAAGGCTCTGTAAATTTTAAAAAAAGAAAAAAGAAAGCAAATGGAACATATTACAAAAATGAAGCAGAAACTCATAGATATTGATGCACAAGTTGAATAAGAACAATCATTAAAATCTTAAACAAACCTGCAATGCTTTCTAACCGATTTCTCACAGTAAATAAAATCCAGCAGATATTTGGAATAAGCATACAGGGAAAACAGCCATGAACTTTGATTGAGATCATTGAAAGATCTCAAACTGGTAAAACAGCTAAGGGTTTGCTCATCATTAATATAGATCCATATTTATGTAAACATGCTAAAATTTTGAAGAAGACCTTAAGTTCAGGTACATAAGGTATTAAAATTCAAATTTCACTTGGAAGACAGATTAAGACGTGAGTCATTCATATAAATTTATATAATATTAATATGAACAAACTTTTTGTGCTTACAAAGAGCTAGACTAGCATCAATTTCTCAAAAACAGAAATAATACAAAACAGCACAAATGCAACAGTTCTAGTTTACTTTGTTAAGGGTCTACGGCCTTCCGCATCATAAACTCACATGAAAAAAAAAGGGCTAAATTTAACAATGTCATATCTTTACCAATAAAATATTATATAATTTATAATTAAATATTAATCACCTTGCTTTTGCATCTTCAGTAAGAGAAGCAAAACAACTTGTAGCAACTTGACTTTTAGAAAAACTCCTCGAACCCAAATTTTGTGGTGTGTTGCATGCAGCTTTACCTAATTCATCCTTGAAGAAAAGAAGGTATTTAAGAACAAATGCCTGCAAACCAAACAAAAGATATGATCAAAAAAATATAGAGATTATGATATGCCTCCAGAAGTAAACATCGAAACAGCATTTAAAAATATGATGTGTACAAATGCATACTCAAAGAAGAAAGCATTAAAATAGTATACCACAAGAAAGCCACTCAGGAAGTAAAATAAATCTACCATGCATTTCATTAATATTAACAAGTTAGGCATGATTTAAACGAATTGTCATGAACTAATTCTATTTCAAAGCTCAATACAAATAAGATAATTCAGCTATCATATATGATATCTAAATATTAATCGAAAAAAGGAAAATAAGATGAACCACTTTTTGCCATGGCACAGGATTTTATAGGCTTCTACTAATTATTACAGACCATAAGATGGACCACTTTTTCATAGCAAAGGACTACATAAATTTCTGTTAACAGTACAGATAGTGAAATGCCAGAGACATAGAGAAACTAATATGGAAACATACAAAAAAAAAATTAGATAAATATGTGAATTAAACAAATAAAAAAATTCTCTAGGACAAACATTTTTTCTGAAGTTTTGGTTGCAAAAACTACAAAGGGCAAATCTGGTCTCATTTTCAAAACAGTAACATGCCTATATTCAGGTTGAGGTTTTGAATCCATTTAATAACAGGGTCACGAGAATTGAGCAAACATTGGATCATCAAAGTTACATACTTCAAATCAGAAAAGACTTTACAGACGAAAAAACTATTAAGATGTAGTTTATCATTCTCACCCACAAGATTTGCCGATAGCAGAATAGGAATAAAAATATAGGCAGGTTTACTAAGACCACGTGACTTTCAAATAGAGACCAAGCTTTAAAAATTTAAACACATTATAATGCCAGATAAAGTTTAATTGAGTAAATAATGTCTAAGTGTATTCTCTGTCTCAAAGTCTTTATGCAAACCACCAACATTACGAGGATGGTTCCAAGTTAACTTTCAAAGAATCGACCAAAAATTATGGCAAACAAATAAATAACATCATTCATCTACAGATAAATACAAAAATTAGCAAATTTGGGTTATCATTAGTGAAATAGCCAGTTTGAAAAAAATGAATGGTGAGTTATGGCATGATATATTACACAGCAAAAAAGAAAAATGTTGAAAGAAGTAGGTATTTGAAAAAATGCAATTTATGAAAGACTCATGCATATGTGCAACAACAAAATCATACACCATGATCAGAAATCTGGAAGTTACTTGTATGGTTGCTAAGACGCCACAGGGCCCGCCTTCATGCTGCACAAGGCCCATAGATGTTTCTGGATCAGAGCTAAACCTATAGGAATGTTTTACATTATATCAGCTAACAAGTGCATGCATAAAAAATCTACCATAAAATTTTAGCATTGAATTATCAGGCAAATTAAAAACAGATTAGGAACATCTAAAGAAAATAACAAAATGACAAAATTTTCAAAGCGAACAAATGTATATAAACATAAGCAAACCATAAAACAGACTATAAACATAAATTTAACTTATACTATCGCAGGTATGGAATTTATGAATTACACGTGTAATTTATTAATCACAAACGAAATAATATCAGATTAAAAACACAACTTCTTAAGCACACTGTCAATTGTACCATTATCAAGCAGTCATAAAACATGTAACATCTAACTGCCATTTTGCTAAAGGATTATAATTCCAATCAAACTTCCAAAAAAAAATTATTTTATAAGCTACAACATTATATTTACTCAACCATATCATCAGTAACGCATGCCACATCAATGGCACATCTTTCGAAATAGAAATTTGGGGGTAACATTTGGGAAAAGTCGTATTAAACAAAAAGGAAAGAGTTCAGCAAGTTAGACATTTTGCCTCAAGTTAAAACTATAAATTGCAGTTCAATTCCAATTACACCAACAAATATTAACTTCTATAATCAAACTCCTCGAAGCATAAAATACTAAAAAGCCATATCCAAGTAGAAAATGTTTACTCGTTGAGTTACAAAATAACTTTAGAACAATTACACATACCTAATGCCCTGATTGCTCCACTGAGCAAGAATGTCTTTCGAAACACTATTCCCAAACAACATCGAAAACAACTGATTGGCTTCTTCCTTCCCCAAATTCCCTCCTTTCGATTCCAAAACGTTCTCTTTCGACGAAAATTCGCTGCTTTTTACGATCTTAGGCGATGAATTCGAAGCAACAGGCACGTTTTTCGTCGCCTCCTTCATCCGCTTCTCGGCCGCGGCAGCCATCAGTTCTCGCTGCATCCTCCGGCAATCCTCCGGAGAGGCCAACGGAGTTCCGGCCGCCGCGTCCCTCGGCTTGCTCCGCTTCGGCTCCGGCGGCGTGTGTTGCATGCTCATACGTAGAGCCATTTTCAGGTCCTCCTCTTCTTGATCCGCCATAGATCACAGAACTTCCACGAAATTTAATGTTAATTTAGGGTTTCGATTCTGAAGCTTCGAATATTCTTTACCGAATACATACACAAATCCAATTGACTCAATTATAGGATTTGAATGTAAGTAAAATTATTTGATTTGAAAGAAAGATTAATAAAAAAAAAATAACGTTTAAATTTAAGAATTCGAGAGGAAAGAACTTGATTTTGACGAAGAAGAATGGAATCTGAAATCTAGGGCAGGGTCGAAAACGGGAAAGTGAAACAAATTCCAGATGCTGGTAGCCTGGTAACGCTGGAAAGAGTGGGGAAACGATGTCGTATAAACCAACCCCCTAATCTTTTTAAGCGTGTTCTGGTGGCAAGATGACTATTTTGTCCCTGATACTGTAATCAACAGTAGTGGTGGTGGGCGTGGTGTGGAGAAAAAGAAAGGGGTATTTTGGTGATATATGAGTGAAATGCTTTCCTTTAATGGAGAGGAAAGCGTTTTGTTTGGCTGTGTCAGAGAATCTATACTTAGAAGCTAGTAGTGGGGTCGAGAGGAAGGCGGGATTTGATTGGGTGATTCAAGTTTCAGGATTGAAATTGATATTTAACCGTCGTAGATTTTCGTTGTCTGAAGATCAGCAAGGCCGCCACGAGAATCTTTATGAGAAGAAAGAAAGAGTGCAAAACGGGAGAACTTGGCAAGATATCAGAATTGCCTTCCTGTTTAAAAAAGGAAAAGCATAAGGTCTAGTGGGTAAAATCTTTACAAATAGCCAACAATTATCCAAAAGAACCTAAAACATAAAACAAAAATATTAAAATAAGAATATTAAAAAAAGATATTTTATTAAAAGGTTAAGATATAGAGATTTAATTTTTTTATTTAATTTTATGATATTAATCAATATAATAATAAGTGATGAGTTAGCATTAAAAATAATTATATCTTAATTTTTTATCCATATCTATTGTATTATAATTTTGATTTTAGTGGATTAATGATTAAATATTATGATAAAAAATTTAAATGCAGTGTTACCCTTACATTATAAATTTTGTCCCTTAAATAACTTTAAACATAAAATACAAATATAACATATTATAATAGATATAATATCATATTTATATGGGTTAGACTATTGAAACTTAATTTTTTACACCAACTATTCACCCTTCATCTACATTTAATTCTATGGTTAATAAAATTTTATAAATAATAACAATAGACACTGTTTACACATAATTATTTCAACAAAAATATCTTTAACATCAAACTCATCTCTTTAATGTTAAATCCAATCTTTTTAAACGTACGAAGAATCACGCAAACCAAGCAAATTAAGCATACTCATACAAAGATTCCACAACTCCATCACCAAACATAAAGCAACAGCGAAATCAAAGGTTAAAAATAGAACTTGGAAACAATATCCTCACACAAAGCAAGATGGGTCCTGCAAACAATATCCTCACACAAAGCAAGATGGGTCCTGCAGTGCTTGCAGCTGTAGATGTTCCCTTCAAGATTCACCACAAATAACCTCCCCATCTCTTCTTCACTCTCTCTGCAACAGATCTTTATACAACAATTTTTATACGCAAGAATCCAACTATTAACACATCTCTTCTTCACTCTCTCCACAACAGATTTTTATACAACAATTTTTATTAAAAAAAAAAAAGAAAGAGAGAGAGAAGAAAAATTCAGCCAAAAGGGTGGTTGTTAAAACCAATGAGAGCAAGATATTATTCAGAAAAAAGGAGAAAAAAGATTTGCAAATGAGGACAAGACGTGTATACTAAGGTTCTACCCCAATTTTTTTTTTTCATTTTCTTTATTATTAAAAAAAATGTTTCCAAATAAGCCTTTAATATGCAATAAAACTTTTATTGGATTGAAGGTAAAAAAGTTGGACGAGTAAGCATGGAATGGTTTGCTCAATGTTTGATTTATTTTTTATAATGCCCTCAATTACGAGGCCTTGAGCACAGCGAAGGAAGGTCTGACGGTCATAGTAGAGGAAGAAAATGAAGTAATTGTTTATTTTATGTTTAACGTCTAAAGAGATAGGGTTTAAGATAGGTTAATTGTTTATTTTAGGTTTAACCTCTAAGGGTCCGTTTGGTTGGGTAAAATTACACATGGGAATAGGAATGGGAATGATGTATTCCCATTGTTGTTGTTTGGTTGGTAAAAAAAAGCTCAGGAATGGGAATCCCATTACCCCAGGAATGGGAATGAGCCATTCCCCCCCACCCCCTTGGGAATCAAATTTGATTCCTGACTGGAATCAAATAAGAACAAGACTTTTTATTTTTTTAAGAAAAAAAGTTATAATATTTTTTTAAAAAGTAAAATAAATTAAAAAATATTATAATATTATAAAAAAGGTTAATAAATTTAAAAAAGTTTATAATATTTAAAAAAGTTAATAAATTTAAAAAGTTATAATATTTTAAAA
>JANLJB010029161.1:1957-13713 GCA_026212285.1 Bursera cuneata | reverse complement strand
GAGAGAGGGAGATTTTTTGGTGCTCACGGTGGCTTTGTTAGTGAAAGAAAAATAAAAATTTGTTTAGAAAGAAGAAGAAAGGTATTTACGTCATTTGATTTTTCTTTTTGTATATCTGTTAAATTTTGTAACGTCTGTTAAAAGTTTTGGGGATAAATATTAGTTTATGAAAAATATGGAGTTCAATGTTTTGTTACAATCTAGTTGGGGGGTCAGAGTCATTTCCCCCATATGGCAGTTAATGAGGCAGGTGGGTAATATTTTTGGTGGAAGGGTGAAGAACAGGCCAAGTGTTACATTATATTTTATAACCAAGTAGCTTACCCAAGTAGTACGCAATCATGTACGCCAGAGTCATGAGTCATGAGTATAGGATCGGATGTCATGTGTATTCAAATAGGTTCGATTTGATAGGTGGATGACTCTAAAGCTCTTCTTTAGTCAGAAATGGCATCTATTTGGTTCGGATAGGAAGCACGATCTGCGTGTTGTACAAGTCGGACTGTCGGAGATAATTATGGTTACTACATTTAACTACAATGTTCGTTTATAGTGTAATGTTGTAAAAAATTTAGTAAATATAGGGGAAAAATAAAAAGATTCAAGCCTTTCGGATTGGATTTTGTTTCGGTTTGGTTCAATTTTATTTTATTTTCATTTTAATCCTTTTCACCTTTATGTGCCAATAAGAAAATATGTTACCCTATTTCCATCGGAACTTTTGACTAATAATTTATTAAAAGAACGCGGTTTGGGTTTTGTCTAGCGTGTAAGAGTACTGGAACGGGACCACCATTGGCCCACTGTCTTACATGCCAAGGCCCCACCGTAGGCACAAAATTATTAATCGGTTCTCATTTCTGATTGATTCTGTCTTTGCTCGGATCGGATTACCCGACGAAGAATGAGTTGGAGTCAACGTAGAGTTAACTAAGTATTGACTTTGCTTCTAGCTTATAAAAAGGATTCCAGCCAACAAGTTCTGCGTTTACATAATCAAAGAAAGGATCAAACCACTAAGGGCAGTAAGTTCCAAGAACCCTGGTTACTGGCTGCCTGTGAACCTTTTCTTTCGTAGAGCGAAAGAGAAGCTCTTTATGTTCTCCATCATTTTGTTTTCCATGCAGGTTGATGGCTAATTCTTACGAATTTTGGGAGCAATTTCAATCTGTACTTACTTCGCCCAATTTTAATCCTGAGATCCATCCATGTTCGCCTGATCTTCATCAGCAGGTACATACATATATCCTTCTCAATTAACTCTTATCTGTTTTACATACATATATCCTTCTCAGTTAACTCTATCTGTTTACTATAAAGGATTATTTACATAGAAAAATAAATCCTTACTTAACTGGATTTAAAAGGATTATTTACATAGACACATAAATCCTTACTTAACTGGATTTCCTCAGTCCAATTTTACGGAATTCTTAATTGATGATGCGAGTCAATTGCTGCCTAGTAGCGAAGTGGTAAGTACATATATATCATTCTCAATTAACTCTATCATGTTTACTGTAAAGGGATATTTACAGGGACACTCATGAAATTATAAGTAAATAAAAAACTATCCTTTTTTTTTTTTTTTCCAGGTTATGGAGTCAAGTTGGATAACAAATTCTAGCGAACAAATCATGGACATGCAGCCAATTCCATTTAACGGTGACAATTCCTACCAACCGGTACATATATTCTCCTGAATTAACTATTTCTCCCTAATATATGTGTTAATAAATTCTAGAATATGCACCAGTTCTAGTATGAGAGTTTTCTCTGTTCTTATAACTTGTAAATAGTTTATGCCTAGAGTTATTTTAAGCATTTATATATTAAGTGTTATTTCTTTGTTGATAGTTGGTACCTAATGGTGCTGGTGAACCTACACAAATTGTTGAGAACGGAATGGTGAACTTGGAAGAGATCTCAGCAAAAGCACCGCTACATACTGAAAAAAGGAAATTGAGTAAGGTTTGGTAGATGTTCACTAATGTTTATTTTCTCTGTGGCTTTTTTTTGGTTCTTTTTTAATTATTTTAAAATTAAGAAGAATTATGTTTAATAGATTAAATCCTAATAATATGTACGCAGAGAGCACAGTTGAATCTCTCTTACCTCTTGCGATTAAGCATTGAATCTTAAGAAGATGACACTCACACTTCTGTAACAATAGCACAGTCTTTCCCAAATTAGAAAGCTAACAAGCCATATCAAAAGTTATCTCAATAATATATGCTTAAAATTATTTTAGAGTACTAGTAAATATATTTGTTAATGTTTGTTGATAGGAGGTGTCTAATGCTGCTGGTGAACCAACTCAAATTGATGATAACCGAACGTTGCACGTAGAAGAAACCACATCACCAGGAACAGGGCCTTCTAAACGAAGAAAACTGAGGTCTGAGGTTTGGAATACCTTCGACAAGGTTGTGGAAGCAGATGGAACAGAAAAGGCCATATGTAAATTTTGTAAGAAGGAGTATCAAGTAAAAAGCAAGAATGGAACCTCGAATCTGCAAAAACATCAGGCAAAATGTGATCCAAATAGCAGAAATGGTGATGGAGAAAAACTTTCTGAAATGAGTAGTGCAACAGCTCTAGTTTCTAACCGAAAACAAGCTGGGTTTGATCACGCGCAAAGTTTCATGAGCATGGCAAGAATGATTATCAAGCAGAGATATATTCTGAGTAAGCTTGAGAAGTATTTCTCCGAATATAGTGAACATAATTTGCAGCTTGCACAACTTGAACTTCAATCAAATGTAACTGTGAAGGATGGCGTCAATGGGAAGGATGGCATACTTAGTTTTTACAATGAAATCAAGGAAAAATTCCAGCGTAGCTTCAATGAAAAGCCATCACGTTGTGTCCATTTAACAATTAATTTGTGGAGACTTGGTGCTGTGGAAGCATATTGTTGTTTTACGATGCACTTTATTGATGATAACTGGGAACGGAAGAAAAAGGTTTTTGCTTTCAGAAGAGTAGGATTGTCCAAGAATTCTCGAGAATATTTGGAAAATATTAAAAGTGCTCTATCAGATTGGAGCAATGTTGAAAACGTGCTTTCTATTACTGCCCAAAATTCTATAGAATCTAGTGAGGAAGTTGTTGAGATAAAGAACTGGTTTGATTATCAAGATTCTTTGTCTATCTTTACAGAACTTCAATTTGGCATTTTACATGTTCTTAACCTTCTTGCTGATTATGGAGTGCAGGAAGCAAGTCAAGTACTAGATAAGATAATGCATTTTATTTCTTTTGTCAGTGAAACACAAGAAAGGGAAGTTTTAATCCGAGATGCAATAAACCATTTGGAGTCCAAAGGTACGAAAGTGACCTCTGATTATTCGGATTTAAGTTCGCCTTTCAGTTTCCATATGCTTAAGAGAATGTTAGGGTTGAGAGAAGTTTTTAATTTGTTAGAGTTCCATAATAAGAAGGATTTTGGTAGCTTAAATCCAGAAAATGAAGAATGGGATACAGTTAATGACATCTATAACTGTTTAATAGTATTAGATGAAGCTAGGAGCTTACTAAGCAAATGCCTTACCATGAATGAGTACTTTCCTAAGGTTTGCCACATTTATTGGAATATTATTCGGTGGGGAAAGAATGACAATTTAAAAGTTCGGAGAATGGCATTAAAAATGCAGGAGACTTTTGAGACATATTGGGGCAATTGGAAAGTGATTTTAGCAATTGCTATAGTTCTTGATCCACGGTTTAAATTTAATATTGTGGAACGCTGGTACGAGAGAATCTATGCTCATAATCCAAAAATGCATTGTGAAAGAATTCAAGACAATCTTAAAAGTGCTTATACTTTTTATGCTCGTAGCTCCAAGTATTCAGCTTCATCGTCATATGTTGCTGATCACTGTCGCACACTAGATTCCTTCGGAATGCCTTTCACATCTTCACAAGATGTTGATGATGGTGGTAATTCACTGAAAACAGAACTTGAGCGATATCTAGAGGATCCTAAATATTCTCCAGTTGTAGAATTTGACATACTAGATTGGTGGCGTGTCAATACACAAAACTTTCCAATACTTGCAAAGATGGCTCGTGATTTATTAGCCATGCCTATATCAGCTGCTCTTTCAAATCCCTCACTCTTCACTGATATACTAAAGATTTATCCTGCATCTGTCGATCCTGACATCTTAGAAGCTTTGATATGTACAAAGAACTGGTTGCAATTGCCTGAACGGTAGTAAGAAACTTTTTAGTATTTTTCACTCTTTTTTATTTTGGTTATTCGTTCCATTAAAACTACTATATACTTTTTTCACAGGTTCTGATATATCAAGTAGTGGAGAAGGGAATAAGTGTAGCATTAACCTTCCTTCACCAGGTAATTAAAGACACTTCTTTACCACAAGAATGATCTTGCCAGTTAGCATGAATGTTAAAGCAAAAAATGTAAATGAAATGAGTGGTGCAGGTACAAGGTTCAATCAGTTAATTAAGCTGCCAGAGGCGCAAAGGCATAACAAGATTTAATGATCTTTTATATGAAGAATTCGAGATTAATGGACAGAGAGACAACGAGAGAAAGGTAGGAGAGAATTTAATGAGTTCAGATACTTCTTAGGATGAAAGAAATCTGTTGAACATTGTTTGAGAACTCAATATATTTTCTGTTCATCAACCATAATCATTTGACTTTCTTTTACATTTTGTAAATACGTTATAT
The DNA here is from genome assembly GCA_026212285.1 of Bursera cuneata. NCBI lineage: Eukaryota > Viridiplantae > Streptophyta > Magnoliopsida > Sapindales > Burseraceae > Bursera > Bursera cuneata. The sequence goes on along the minus strand of JANLJB010029161.1, from coordinate 9,011 downwards.
TTACTAAGAATAATAATAGACTTACAACTCATTCATACAACCAACTCTTTACAACCTGAGTTGGTAAAATATAACCGGAAGGGTTAAAAACTAAAAGTAAATTAATGCATGAAATGGAAATTATTCATCTAATAATAATTTATCAACTTAGATGGTAAAAAGTTGATTGCATGGATGGGTTGTAGGTCTAGCTAGCATTACTCATTTACTAATTAGTGGTTGTTCTCTAATTTCAACTCTAAATAAATATGGCTTTTATTTACACTTTGTAAACATGACTTGCCATGTAAAATTTCAGATGCGTTATGTCTCCAATTTTCCAAAGAACATAAAGAAAATAGGTGATAAAATAAAATGTTATTGAAAATTCAAAATTTTTAATCTCTTTTATTTAATGTTTTGTAATGGTATTTGAAAGAGAGCAATTGAAAAATGTGAGACGGTTGAATCGAAGACATAAAAAGAGAAATTAGTAAATATATTTGAGTGATGACTTACAAAGGTGAGTGTTTCCTTTTCTTTTTTCCTTTTTTTTTTTTTTTTTTTTTAANGTGTTTCCTTTTCTTTTTTCCTTTTTTTTTTTTTTTTTTTTTTAAGTTTGATAGAGAAACTTTCAATCACAGCATAAATTTAAGTTTCTCTATAAAATTGGTAATAGTCGACTTAGTCTTTTGTTTCCAAAAAAAAAAAAAATTAACGCACACCTCAAAGGTTGATGCAAGGGGGATTTTATATATAGGCTTATTGTAACAATGTGCTAGTCTTGATGATATAGCAATGTAGAAAAATAATTTGAACACCAAGATCTATATTTTCTCTTTAAACATATGGATCCCAAAAAAAAAGAAAAGATCTTCACTCTTAATTCTGGGCTGGGCCATTCATGTTTGGGCACAAACATGGGATAGCCCGATACACAACCCAAAGCACAATGTGTTTGGAGACACAACCCATTATGCCATGTTGGACCTAATATTTTCGAACGGTATACTTCCCCCATTGCTGAGCTCAAAAAGCTCTGAGCTTCCAATACCTCTTTTAAAAAGAAAATTAGATATTATTAACAATAACATTCTAAGAAACTGATATGAATTATCATTTTTTTTCTCTTTCAAGCTCTTTTTCTTTCTCTTTTACTAAAGTATTGTAATTATTCTCGCTAGCTATCAGTTGATATAGAATTAGGATTTATATTTGCCAATTTAAGAGTAATCAAAAGTCATCTAAAAGTTTTATAATGTTCTAGATGTATTCTAGTTTTATATTCATGTAAACCAAGTATTTCAAAGTATAATAACTATAATAATAGATGAATAGGGGTGCCTAAGATAGTCAAAGTCTATCTCGATTTTTAGAAATAGGCAATTAAGTGTTTAAAGTACGTGGATGTGAAACGATTTTATAAATATATATATATATATATATAAGTGGTTAATTTTCATTGTTATGTGGAAAAAAAATTTCATGTATATTATATATTTTCCAATATAACCTTACAAATTAAATTAATCTCCTAACTTTTGAAAATTTTAACTAGGCCCCAGGAGGCAGGGTGAGTCCACAAGTCATTGTCTAAATCAGCCCCAAACCGGTCTCAACTGAGGTAATATAATTCTACCTTAGAGCTACTCCTAACTATCATCGACGTGGGGCAAGACTTGTGCTATCCCTGTAGGACACCCTTTCTTTTCAATGTTGAGTTGGCTAGAGTTGAATCAATAATCAAGTAACAAAAGTTAGAAATGTGGAAGTGGATGCTTACAGGATTAAGAGAGACAGTGGATAGTGCTTCCCGTGGAAGTAATAGAAGAAGATAGGGGACATTCATTGATGAATCTCTCTTCCTCTTTGATATCTTTAAGCCTTCATTCTTGTTTTCTGCAAGGCACGTTTCCGAATGAAACTTTCCACTTCCTGTCCATCCAATGGCTAAACTTAGGTGGGAATAGCTCTCACTGTTTATTTACCAAAAACTAACCAAAGCAATCCCTTAAGATTGCTAGATCTTGACTCAATAATTTTCTCAGAAAATTACCCAACACAATTGGCAATCTCTTGCACTTGAACAGATTGGAACTTCCTTTTTGCAATTTTGAAGGGTCAATTCCATCATCACTTTGGAACCTCGCTGGAATCACTTATTTAGATCTGAAATGCAATGATTTTACTGGTCAAATCGAGCATCACTATCTGAACTTTCACAACTCACTCATTTATATCTCAAGGACAATCATTTTTCAGGGCCTTTTCCGGATGTTTTTGGTAACCTTACCAATGTAACTGAACTGTCTCTCTCTGAGAATGATTTCAGTGGTCAATTGCCAACATCATATTCAACCTCACACAACTTTCTGTTCCAGACTACTCTAGAAATCTTTTTGAGGGTCATTTTCCAACTCAGGTAAGTGATCTTGCATATCTGATAGACCTATCTTCATATGGTAATTTTTTTAGCACAGAATAGCATCTATGTTGTTTTCTCTGCCATCTTTACAATATTTACTCCTTAGAAACAACAAGCCCACAGTCAAATTGAACACTTCCAACGACCCAGTTCATTTGAATTCATTGATTTAAGTAACAACGAAAGTCATGGTCCAATTCCAAATTCCATATCTGAACTTGTGAACCTTACAATCCTTGATCTATCATCAAATAACTTGAGTGGGGTCGTTAACTCAAACATATTCTCAAAGCTTAAAGATCTCGAGACGGCTGATTTTTCATATAATAGCAGATTGTCATTAAGAGTTGAAAGAACGGTCAACTTTACCTTGCCTAAGCTTGAACTCTTCAGATTCTCTTCTTGCAACATAACTGAAATCCCAATTTTCTTAAGAGGATCAGAAAAGTTGGAAACTTTTGACCTTTTAGACAACAGAATCCCTGGTGGAATTTCTAAACATGAGTTAGAACTCTGTCAACACTTGCATTATCTAAATTTTTCTCACAATTGTCTGACAAATGTTACGCAATTGCCATTGAAGTCCCTCACAATACTTGACCTCCATTCTATCTGCTTCAAGGACAATTGATGTTTCTACCATCTGAAATAAAAGTTGTTTCATTATCAAACAACTTCTTGACTCGAGAGATACCTTCATCATTTTGCAATTTGACCCTTGTTGAGATTCTTTTAACAACTTGAGTGGGATGATAGCAGAATATCTACTGAACTCTGAGGAGATCTCGTTCCTAGATCTATGAATTAACAACTTCCATGTTAGCATGTTGGAGAAACAAGGTAAACACAAAACACACAAGGAAGAAGAAATATAAAGAGATTGACAACTCAAACAAGAGTTTCTTTTTATTCACTTATGCTTAAAACAAAGCTTCAGTACATGTCTTTATATACTATTCAAAAAAAAATTCTAGAGTCTAATTTAATGACATCTAATATAATTCAAGTCACCTAGACGTTTTGAGACCCAAAAGACACATTTTAAAATACATACACTTTACAGTGATAACTAAATAGTCTATAGTAAATTGGTTATAACTCTCTCAATAAAGCTCTGATTGATGCATGGTTTGAAGTGTTAGAAACTAGACACACGTAGCTTTAATTTGTTATATCAGACACCAGATTTGGATCACTGCACCCCCTTCAAATGCTGATCTAAACTTATAGTTTTATTTTCTTCGGTAATAAAGTCAAGTTTAATTTTCAACACTCCCCCTTAAACTTGACATCTTCCCAATGCCAATCATCACTCTCAGCTTCTGAAAAGTATCATACTTGAAAGACTTTGTGAAAATATCAGCAACCTGATCAAGTGACTTCCCATATTCTGTGGTAACCCGAATTTTTAAAACAATAGTCTAGGGGTATAAGTGAAAGATTTCAAAGTAAAAAATCATAAAAGTACATAATTATGATGTATACGGGATGACATGGATGTGATGTTGTCGTGTATGTGAGTATTCGGAGAAATACGGGAGTTTTCGGGACTATGGACTAAAATGTAATTTTTCATAGACTCGATGTTTTCTCGTCTTTAGTGCCCAATATTCGTGTTTGGATAGTCACGTGAGTGAGATATAGATGGATTTGGATTGGTATCGAGATGTTAGGGTGTCGGGATGAATTCGTTGAATTTAGAGAGGTTTGAAACTTTACAGAAACAACCCCAGACCCAAAATCTATATAAATCTTAGAGGTCCAAAACATTCAAGAAACTGCTCAGACACCCCTATTCGCTGGTAATCGCCTTGTCACTGTCGTCACCAGTGATCGTTCATATTCTGGACGAGTAAGCTACCATGGCCGGTGGCATTGGAAAGCTCTCGGCCTGAGGAGTCCGGTGGTGGCCTCCGTTCTCTCGTCCGACGTCGGGATCAGCCGGAACAATGTTGAAAAGGATCGGCAACGTCAACGATGATCTCCCTCCTCCGGCGTCGTTGGCCAACACCACCGGTTGGGATCTCTTCCTCTCGACCTGAGGATCCCGAAACTGGTTCCCGATCTACCATCTGATGTCTAGATCACCGAAAAATGGAAAAAGACCGTTCGACTTTCATCTCATCGATCTGCCACCGTCAGTCGTTGTCTTGTCTTACCGCAACACCGTTGCACTCAGCTCACTGAGACGATTCCGGTAGTGGTGGTCGTGTGCCTTCCGAGTTGCCGATCAAGTTTTTGGTGAGTGGACACCATTCACGGCTGCCCCTGGTTAATTATATCTGCCCCTTCTGTTTGTGCACTTGCCAGTTTCACCCCTTAACACCCCCTTGTTGTTTTGGAATTTGGCTGTTTGCCCCCTACTATGTGTTTTACCAAGGACCCCCATGGGTTTTCAGGTTAGCAATCTCGCCCCTATTTAGTAATTTTATGTATCGTTTAAAAATTTATGGAAACAACCCCGAAGTGAAAATAATTGTTTTAACCCCCAATTCTAATTTTGCATGATGTGATCCCGTGATTCCGAGGACTCATCTGGGACCACCGAAATCTATGGATTTACGATACCGATGAGGAAAGAGAGAGAAGGAGGTCCGGGAGCTACAATTCAGATATCGAGATGAAAGTTTCTAACCGTACTTTCTATTTCGTTTTACGTGCATATGGACTTAATTTATGTGGTGGCTTAGGGAATAGAAACTATATGATTGACGAGTAGGAAGTTAGGTAAATTGATGGTTCGGGGCGTTACAATGCGTATACGATTTTATAGAAATAATGACTAGTTGGGGAATCGGGTAAAGGTTTGTGATTGGGTCGTCATAACGGACCCGGAGTGGATTATGGGCTATGAGTACCACGTATGAAGGTACGTGAGGATACAACTAGAGTACGGATATTACGCGAGTGACGGTACGGTATGGAATAGACGTTACGTGGGCTACACACGCGTAACTATGAATTACGGAATGAGTAAGGTATGACGTATGATGATACGTGCGGGATGAGATGCTTATAACACAGGTATATGGTACTCATGTGTTACGGGATAGTGGAGACACGAGGGGTGTCTGAGAATGTGTCTGTAAGTAATGGAACTTATGGGACACGGCTGGTACACGAACATATGTGATAGAATAATAGGATACGTAGGGGCACGAACGCGTAGAGATGGACGAGATACGAGTGAGCCGTACGTGATTGAGATCGTACAAGCTAGTGGTAATCATTGAACGGTATTAGGACCGAATGATATGTACATACTATCAGGCTAGCCAAAGTCAATTGACCGTTAGCCAAATATGGCTAATGGATCGATGACAAAAATAAATCAGCCAACAGGCTAACAATTTGGCTGAAATTTTCAAAAAGTTTTTAATTTTTTAATTATTTTTTAATTCAATCCTATTACTAAATAAAAAAAGATAATAATTTGAGTGCTAATGCATATGTAATATTTTTATAGATTATATATATCTCTTAACCAATTAAATAAAGTTGGCAAGACCTAAGGTGGACAATAATGACTAATTTCCTCTTGTCAAAAGAAGGATTAGGCTGAGCAAAAGCAAGAGTGAAATTCGACCAAAAGAACGAATAGACAAACTAACTTTCGTTGGTGGTGAATATCTTCATGTTGTAAGTCAAGATATCGAGACGATATGTGAAATTGTGATAGTCAGTGTAAACACAACATTGAGATTGTTGTTCCATCTATCTTCACTTTAGTTTTAAAGAAGAAAAATAGAAAAAAATTAAGATAATTTAAAAAAATAAGAGGAAAATGGAAATTATTGAAATGATCATAATTCAATCAATAATACTATAGGTACAAAATTTGTATTCCAACTGATGTGACATTATATGAGTAATAAAGTTAATTTATTAGTATTTATTGTTTTGATAATAAATATATGAAAGTCAAAACAATAAATTACGATCAGTAATCCTTCTTTTGTCGAGAGTTTTATTAAACAATAAATTATGGTCAATCACAAACTAATGAGTCAAAAGGTCAATATCAACGAGTCCAGGAGGCAACAGTTTTGTTAAACAAATCAAAAGTTTTAAAATTTTGGTTATTTTTCAACATAACCTCTTGAGTTTGATTATTTTTCAAATAGTTACCATAAAATCACCAAACTTGTTGAACTGATCACCAGAAAGTTATCGGACAACTACCAAACTCATCAGACAATCGACGAACAATCATTGGACTCGGCAGACAAGTGTAGTTGAATCTCAATATGTACAAGTTATTAAATTTTCCGAGTTTTAAAGTTGCATAGGGAGTTTTAGTTTTTTAATGATGTTAAGCGGTGAGTGTTCATACCTTTTATTATGTATATCATATGTTATGCAACCGTGTTCCAAGATGGAGTAATTTAAGAGTGGAAAGGTAGACTTGCTGCACCATGGTGTACGCCATAGATCTACATAGTTTTTAGAATCATATAAAGCGTCTTCTTTTTCCATTGAAGGACCCAACCAAACTATCATGGCTACTTCTTTAGTCCAATATTGATCTATGCTGACCGAGACTTAAAACTGTCAAATTACATATTGATGGTGTATTCCTCACTGCAAGACCTAGACTTCAATTTCATTGGTTTCATTTGAGTTGCATAACAGCTTACTCCGGGTCACGCA
>JANLJB010029159.1:0-13708 GCA_026212285.1 Bursera cuneata | reverse complement strand
ACTTGGGTAACACTTTCTAAAATGTAGCATATATTCCTCTCAACTAGATTGCTATGGAGAAACTTCTCAACTTTCGAAAAATAGGATGCTCTCAACTAGAGAACTAGACTCTCTTTATATAGTATTCCTATGCTTCCTCCTATTACTTTCTTAAGCAATATGAGATTCTTGTACTATATAGGATTCATAATACTTTTATACTCCATTTTCCTTATTGAACCAATATTTCCTTAATTAAATATATAATTAAAGTCTTTTCCTATTTACAAATAAGATCTAACTAGGATTTCTTTTACTTACCTAAAAGGGTAAATAAGATGTAACTAGGATTCTGCACCAAATTCTTTTCCTAATACTAATTGATTGCCACAATTTTTCACACTAATTACAATTTAGGGATAGTTATCGACCATAACTTTGTTGTGATCCCATGAATTGAGGTTCAAGCTAACATATTCACTATATATTATTAGCTTTGTAATCTCAGAGTAGGTCTGCTAATTTAGTGATTCTAGTTTATTTCTTTACACATTCTATAATTATTGATTTAAGCATTAGAGTTGTCACACTGGTCTCCATTAATGATAACAATTCCCTTTGAGATTACAAAGAGAGGAGGTTTACACCAAATTTGTCAAGGAATTGGACTACCAAATTCTTGCACAAATATTACCATTGAGACTTAAGAAAGAGAAACATCCAACATAATGCATTATACTTCCATATAGTAACCAATTGAGTTGGATAACTTGTAGATGTCAAGCGCTCTTCACCAAGGGTTTTATTAATTTGTAAGTTCTAGAAAAGACCCATATTAATTTAGTCCAAATGGCAAGACGACCCAGGATTGAGGAGGTAAGGTTAACAATGAGGTCTTGGATTCGATTCTCCTTATATGTAGATTATATCATGATTTAAGTGGGAGGTTATGACAGGGCTCGATTCTCCTTACACGTAGATTATATAATGATTTAAGTGGGAGGCCGTGACAGTGGGTTATATGATTTAAGTGAGAGGCCGTGACAGTAGGTTATTGTTGCGCTAGTCTCTCTCGAGGATTAGTCGACAGGGTTCGATTCTCCTTACACATAGATAATATCATGATTTAAGTGGGAGGCCGTGACAGTGGGTTGTGGTTACGTTAGTCTCCTTCGAGGATTAGTCGATTCTCCTTATATATAGATTATATTATGATTTAAGTGGAAGGTCGTGACAGTGGATTGTGGTTGCGCTAGTCTCCCCCGAGGATTAGTCGTGGTGCACGTAAGCTGGTCCGAACACCTCGGTTTCCAAAAAAAAAAAAGTTCTAGAACAGACAATTAAAATATTGATAAGAATGAATTAATAATAATTCCCCGTGAAAATGCCCAAACTTAATATTCTATTATATTGCAGATCACATTTAACATCGAAGTTCAAAAAGCAATGAATGATTTCGACGCAGCTTAATTTGAAGAAATTAAAAGGGAAAGCACCAATTAATAAAATTGATGAATCACTTAAATATTTCTAAAGTAAATTAAAGTACGAGTTTCCACATAGACAAGATTTCCATACATGAAAAGAGGAAAAGATAATTAATTAATTAAGAACTTTAATCATCATTGTGTATAAAGTTTAATTGGGAATTTCTTCACTTTACAAGTTACTTATCAGTTACGCCCCTAATTTTAATGTCCTTTGATGTGGGGGTTTGTGCTTTACAGTAAAAGATGAAGAAACAAATTTTAAACTAGTGAAAATTGAGTAAAAGTAAAGTGAAAATTCTGTAACGATGTTAACTAAAATTAGTTCATAGAACACTTTATTCAAAGTGGATGAGGATGAGTCATGAACGGCAATTCTTCCTTCTTCATCAAGCTATAAGATACTCCAACTAGCACTTTTGAATTTCTCTTTCATCAATCATTAGGGTATCGGCATGTATATAAGATTTGAGTGAAATATTAAAATTGTAATAGAAAATTGAACCTTTTCTTAGTAGCCTATAGATTAAGGACAGTTTATATATATACGTTGAAATTCGACCTTGAGAAGATCACAAAATTTGCTTCATGTTGTGGGTATGATTCATCATACAAGAAAGAAAATTAGTTTAGAGAAATTACAAGAACAGAAGCTTAGCATCTCAAAAATCTGTTAATAAAATTTATGTATATAAATTAAATGCATACAAGATTTAAATGAAACACTATGTATAAGAATATGAGTGAATTATCCCTTGCGAAAATGAAGTCGATCTAAGAAAAACAATTTGATATGATGCGTTAGGGGATCTGAAAAATGAAATCTTTTGCTTTAATATATAAACTATCTTTTGCTTTAATATATAAACTATGTAAAGTAGACAAAAAGCTTTAAATCAACTAGACGACTGAAGCTTTTTCTTTCTCGGGTTTATATATCTTTGTTTTTGTTGTTTTCTTTTTTATATATGTATTCAAATTCTTACTTTTATCTTTCATTTTTACTTTGAGTTACTAGAGGCTGAACTATTATTTTACACAACCATATTATTAATTGTATAAACTAAATCATTGAATCTAGATTCATAACCAAGAACATGGGATATGATAGCTGATACTTTTCTTTTCTCCCACTTGGTTAAATCTATTCGTTTTCGTCACATAAGTTAACGTTGTTTCCTCAGCTAGAGTATGGCTGTCACAAACGTTGGATCCGCTGGTATCGCTATTGAAAAACTTACGGAAGACAACTATGAGAACTGGAAGGCTTGCTTGAAAAACTATTTTATCTCGCACGGCCTTTGGGGTGTCGTCACTGGAAAGGATGCTAAACCAGCCAATGAATCTTCACCCCAGTCTGAGGCCTGGAATCGGAAGAATGCCATGGCTTTGCATGCAATCCTAGTTTCTTGTGAACGAGAAACAGTGTCAAAGCACCGCAGTGATCAGTCGGCTAAAGATGAATGGGATCGTTTGGCTAACAAAGTTCAACACCAAGCAGTGAGAAATAGAATACGTTTTGTTTCAAGAGGTAATTTTTATCCATTAGTTTAAATTTTTAGATACTTAATATAATTTCAAACATTATGTAGTACATTATTTAGTACATTATTCACCACCCACATGTATACGTTAGCATGCGAACATAACACGTTAATTTGTATAAATAGTTTGTAAATATAGTAATATTCATAATTTATATGGTGGTTGTGATTGACAGAAAATGTCTTCGAATATCGTCCCATATATAACGCTGTTGGAAAAGGTAATTGGGAGGAGATACTAAATTTTCTTCGAAGCAAACCCAATGCTATGAAGGAAAGGATTACAATGATTGGCGACACTGTCATTCATGTTGCGGTTATTGCCAAGCAAACTAAGATTCTCAAGAAGTTATTGGCCAAGTCAGAAGTAGGAGACTTAGAAGTGAAAAATCATATGGGCTATACAGCGTTTGCGATTGCAGCCATCAACGGATCGAAAGCAATGGTAGAGGCAATGCTGGAAAAGCATTCCAATTTGGTTGAGATGAGGGATGACCATGGTCTACTTCCAGTTGTCTTAGCATCCATTTATAGCTCAAAAGCTATGGTACGATATCTTTATACTAAGACTCCCAGTAAAATGCTTAGTCCAGATGATTTCGACCCAATTAATAATGGTGCCACACTTCTCAATTGTCTGATTAATGATGAGATTTATGGTGAGTTTATACAGCCAAATGTAATTGGCTTTAGCACTACTTGTCTCTTTTATTGAAAATTAATCTAATCCTAACTGTGTATTACTGTAGATTTGGCTTTACTGCTGCTGGAAAAGTACCCACTTCTTTGTTTTGAGGAGGATTATTACAAGAACGTCTCCCTCAGATTGTTGGCACAAAAGCCTTCTGCGTTCCCTAGTGGTAACAAGTATGGGTTTTGGAAACAATTGCTATACTCATGTGAGTATCACATACACTCTCCTTTAATTTCCTTCTAAAATTAGTAAGAAAAAGTGGTTAGGCAAACAAATAAATGAGTGAATATGTTACGTCCTTTTAGATGATTTAGGTTAGAATAAAAATTCTTTGACTAATTTTTCATAAATCGGAAAACTGTACACAATAATTTCTCACACGGATGATGAAATTAATAATACAAGTGAAGATTGATGTAGTAATTATAAGTCAATCAATACATCATTTAAGATAAAAATTTAGGATAAATTTAGGGAGGATAGTAACTTCTCTACTCATCCTTATTTTTACACACAGCTAGTCTACCAATCGCTAGACAACTATTTCAAAGAACTTTAAATGGGTCAAACTACAAGGTATTAAAATATATTAATTGATCCAATGAGTCAAAAGCAATGTTATAGCGTGTGTTGGAAAAGTTGATACAATTATTCTAACATTTTTGTCCATATTATGAGGAAACGCGTGTATAGCTTCTTCGAATAAAATGACTTTCTTTATCTTTTTGTCTTTCATTATTTTACAAGGTATAAGTGCAAAACTTGACATGAGAAACTATGGTGATGAAGCTTCTGATCAAGAATCAGGTGATGAGGAAAGCAATAAATGGTGTCATACAAAGCAAATAAAAAAGAATTTATTGGGAAGATGTATGACCTTTTTCTTTCTCTCTATTTTTCTCTCAAGTTTTTGTTAAGATATCGTCTAATTCAAAAATTTAAAATATCAAATAAGAATCTTACAATAATAATAACCCCTCTGAAATTTCCTCTCATTGTAGTCATTTTATATTATTATTTGCAGTGCACCAAACAAGTCTGAAGTAACATTGTATAATTGATCACCTCATAGAGAGTTCCATACTTTTTTATCATGTGGTTATGTATTCTTAGAACAGAAAATCGATTATAATAATCATTAAAGATATTATCTTTCTCAGTTTGACTTTTTATATACTTTCTTTGTTAACAAATTAAATTTTCACAATAGGATACTCAATTCAAAAGAAAATCTGAACTACGATAGATTCCCATAAAACTATAGTCTCACATCATAAAATAACCCCTCACCAATTCTAAATATCATATAATCCCAGGAGGAACAAATTTTTGTCACAATTATTTCTCATTCTAGAAAGTAGATCATATATAGAAACTAATAGTATTAAATTCGTTGTCATTCTTCAATTTATAACAGATTTCTCTTTGATTTTGCTGCAGTTTTCAACCTGCTTTGGATCTTCCTAATATGGTTTGGTGCGTAGTGTTTCCTCAATGAAAATTTTCTACTACATTTTGGTGCAACATCATATTTGAGTATTTATATTTCTTCTTTATATTGCAGTCCCTGGTATATATGACAAAAGGTTGAAACATGTTCAAGCCCATAAAATTGTTCAACTCATATTAAAGATTATACCACATGCAACTGATCGACAACTTGAAAAAGTTGGATGGAATGAGGCAATTTCAGATGCTATAGAGAATGGATTAATTGAGTTGATTGATGAGATCATTAAATTCATACCCGAAATGATATGGAGGTTAGATGAGAAGGGTAGAACAATCTTTGCAAAGGCAATTGTGCTACGCCAGGAAAAGATTTTTAGTAATATTTATAGATTGGGTGGAAAGATGCGTATGGCAATTATTGAACATGATATATTTGGTAACAATTATTTACATTTAGCTGCAAAGTTATCGCCTCCCCCTCGGCTCGATCGCTTCTCTGGAGCAGCTCTTCAGATGCAAAGAGAATATGAATGGTTTCAGGTGATGAAAATACTTTCAGCCTCCTTGAAAATACTTTATTAATTAATTGCAAAAATATATTAATTTGTAATCTTAGAAAAACAATTTTAACATAATTTTAATTTCAGGAGGTGCAAAGTATAGTACCATCAAGATTTAGGGAGGAAACCAATGAAAATAATAAAAAACCAATCGAGCTTTTTAGAGATGAACATCGAGAGCTATTGAAAGAAGGAGAAAGATGGATGAAGAACACTGCAGCATCATGTATGGTTGTTGCAACCCTCATTGCTGCTGTCATGTTCACATCGGCTTTTACAGTTCCTGGTGGTAACAATCAAGAAACAGGCCTTCCTATTCTCTTGAAGCATAACATGTTCTTGATCTTTGTTATTACAAATGCATTATCTTTATTATCTTCTTCTACTTCTATAATAATCTTCTTAGGAATCCTCACTACACGCTATGCAGAAAAAGATTTTCATAAATTATTGCCTACAAGATTGATAATTGGTCTTTTTGCTCTTTTCTTTTCTATAATAACTATGATGGTAGCTTTTGGTGCTGCCGTCTTTCTGACACTTCAAGGACGATTAAATTTGGTTTCCATTCCTCTTATTGTTCTTTCCTCAATTCCAGTCACTCTTTTTGCTATCTCTGAATTTCCCCTCCTTATTGAGACAATCGTTCACACATATGTAGGCAATATTTTTAACAAGCCAAAAAAATTTCAAAGAGAAGAGTGAAATATATTGACAAAGAAATTTTTTTAGGGGAGTAATGTGAGATAATTTATATATTAGGATATGTTCAATATATTTTAAACATAAATGTTTTTTTCATGTATTTTGTATTTTTATATTTTAAATATAATGTTAGTTAATTTGTTCAGTGTTTTCATTGCTTTTCACTTTCAAATTTCATATTTTCGTTTTATTTTCTTATATCAAGGATTACTTTGAAGAAACACTGTGACCCGGATGGCACAGAGAACAACACAGCGTAAATTACACAATAAAACATATAGTCATATAGAAGTAAAGTATATCAGAGGATTTCAACAAAATAAGCATAATCTAATAAGGTTAGTATTCTAACAACATTTTGATTTTCTCGGGGAAAAGTCCAGCAAAATGATGAATTTTTTTTAATATTATATATAACAAAGAGATAATAACAATTTGTTCCTTGAGGTCATCCCTGATTATTTTAGAAATACACAAATTCGTCATTACTGTCAGTTATCGAATATTAAATTTAACGGATGAAGGACAAAATTGTGATAATATTTGTATTAGTTTTGACACATCAGCATCCACAAACAGTTCTCCGAATATATAAATAAAATTATAATGAAATAATTTATTAACTTAATTCCCCATATTATTTCAGTTCCTTCTTCAACACATGATTTTCACCACCACTACCATCACCATCACAAGCTAAGATCCCCAATCGCCAATGCACAAATTCTCCAATCTTCAACCACTCACATCATTCTCTGCTTTCTAAACTTCACCTTCACTCTCAAAATTAACCAAAAAAACCCAAATCCATAAAGAGAGAACACAATTAACGAGTATAGTACGGTTTATGAAAGAGGTAGTGGATGTTAAGGAATATTATTACAGCAGGACAATCAAGGATATGATTGTGGGAATATTACAATAATCAATCAAGAGAATAATAAAAGATATGGAGATCATGCTTGATAAGAAAGTTATAGATATATGGAAAATATTCCAGGAGGCATTAATATTTGATTTACTAGATAAAGATTGTATCTCCTATATTTATTGTCTTACCATAAGTTTGACAAACTTTGTACTTTAAATACTCTGTATTTTACGTAATAAAATAAGAGTGAAAAACACTTCCTCATAATATTCTCTAACCTTTTCATGATATCAGAGCTACAAACCTGCAAGCTTGATATTATGGCATCATCTTTCACTTCAAGCCAACAAAAAGAGCCTGAACTCAGTAGTCAGTCTTTCCACCAATGCTCCAGCATGATTACACTAAAACTTACTTCCTCCAATTTCTTGTTTTGACATTCTCAAATTATTCCTTTAGTTCACAACTTAGGTGTTCTTCATCATCTCCAAAATGATAAAAAACCAGTTGAAAAAATTAAAGATGATGAAGAAAATGAGAAAGAAAATCCAGTCTAAGCATCATGGTCCTCTAATGATGGTCTACTTCTTTCATGGCTTCTTAGTACCATGAATGAAGACACATTAAGCTTAGTTCATGCATCATGCAAAAACGACATTCAACTTTGGATCTCTCTTCAACCGAATCTTCTAGCAAGCACAGTAGAGAAAGAAGGTCATTTAAAAAATTCGCTTGTTACAACTAGAAGGGATCTCGTTCTTTGGATGAATACCTGAAGGAATTCAAATCAATCTGTGATAATTTGGTTGCAATCAACAATTCAGTTAATGATCTTGACAAAGTGTTCCAGTGCTCATGTGGATTAGGATCAAGGTATTAGAATTTTCATTTAGCCATGCTCACAAAACCTCCTTACCTATTATTCAATCAGTTTGTCTTAGCACTTCAGAGTCATGATCAATCTCTGAATGAAAGAAGTGAAGAAGAAAAAGTATTCTTAGAGCACACTCAAGTTTTTTTTTGGACAACGAGGACGAGCCCGAAATGGCCGAGGCGGAAGAACTTAGTTCACTTCTAGGGGTAGAGGATTCATCCCTGCTGGTCACTATAACTCTCAGACTAATGGAAGAAATGCTCAGAATGGCAATTTTGGGCAATTTAACATGTCTCAATAAAAAGACGAGAACATAATTGGTCAGTAGCATCAATGCCAAAACAATGGTAATACCAATGGTAAAGGGCCTTGACAAATTTGTGGAAAGGCAAATCACCTTGCTGTTGACTGTTGGCACAGGTTTGATTACTCATATCATCTGAGGAAATTCCTCAAGCTTTAGCTGCTCTTACTATCAATGACTCAAGAGACCAATCCTTTTATGTTGACTCTGGAGCTACCTCCTATGTGACAAAGAACCCAGGTAAACTATCTTACAATAAACCATACCATGGCAGCGATGTTATTTATGTTGGCAATGGTGATAGCTTGCCTATTTCCTATATTGGTGATGTTTGTGTTAATACAGAAGAAGGTCTATTAAAGTTAAAAGATATGCTTGTAGTACCAGAACTCAAAAAAATTTGCTATTTGTTGGGAAACTTGCTTCAGATATTTTATGTACTCTTGAATTCACCGTTTCTGATTTAGTTGTTAAGGATAACAATCAGTAGATAATAGCGAGGGGGCATAAAAAGGGGCAACTCTATGCTTTAGACAAACTTCCTCAAGAGGCTTTAAATGCAATAAGGAAAGATGGCACCTCTTCAACTATATGGCATCAGAGGCTTGGACATCCAAAATAAAAAATTCCCGCTGTACTAAAAGAGAAGAAAATTATTGATTTCTCTTATTGGGTGACTAATCCATCTATATGCATAATATGGTAACCCAGAAAATTCGTAACGTTAATAATTCTCGTGAGTAGTTAAATTATGGTCAATTGCCATGTTAATGTAAGATATATATGTTGGAATTGTGAGTGAAAAGGAATCAAGCAATAGGGAGGGCTAGATGCAAAGAAAAAAGGAAAACAATTCAACAAGTTGTGTAAATTTTTCTACATGAATATCTGTTAGTATTTTGATCATAACGTTCTCATCTGATATCGGATCAAGACGAGCCAGTAGGCGTTGGAAAGCTAAGAGAAATATCTACAATTTTTTATGTTGATAACTTTTCCAAATTCGGAAAATTTTTCTGTTGGACAGAGAGTTCGTGCCATTGAGTGGAATGAGTTCCACGCTGCGGTGCGAAATGGTCTGCGCCGCGGTGCCGAATCAAATTTTCACGAAATTAAAGATTTCAAAATACCCGGTGTGTCCCCAAATCACTAATTTCTTATTAAATTAGCCTTCCCCTTTCATTTTCTTCAGCGACACAGCCACGGGAAAGAAGAGAGAAAAGAGAAAAGGGAGAGAAAAAGAGAGAGAAGGCTTTCAATCTTCTGCGAATCGTTAACGCAAGGTAGGGATTTCACTTCTACTCATCTCCATGATATTTTAATCAATTTATTTTAAGGATTTGGGTTAGGGATTGATGAGATTTATGTTATTTTCACTTAGGATAATTGGATTGAGACCCGTGTGTGAGATTATTACAAGATTTATAGAGATTTATCACGTTTTTGTACTAGGAAATAGAAACGGAAAGTGTTTACGTATGTTGTTATTGTGGATTACGTGAGTTTCGGGGTGTTGGCATGGAATCAAGAATGGGTCTTAGTTGTTGATGCTTATTTATGGATTTTTGACGCGTTAAATATAGCCATGTACGCTTTAGTAGTATCAACGTAAATTTTGTGTATTATGAGTTAAAATTAGAAATAATGGTACAAATACAGATGTGAACGGATAATGAAATTTGATAGAGAGAAATGGTAATGAGAAATATGGAAGTAAAACTTGACATCTCAGAGGAATTAAAGTGAAAGAGTGATATGTATGGGGTTTAAGTGTTAGGCCTTGTGGTGACCAGTTATTATGGAGCCCAAGGAAAACACTCCGGATGTATTAAAGTGTTAGGCCTTGTGGTGGCCAGTTGCTATGGAGCCCAAGGAAAACACTCCGGATGTATTAAAATATTAGGCCTTGTGGTGGCCAGTTGTTATGGAGCCCAAGGAAAACACTCTGGATGTATTAGAGTGTTAGGCCTTGAGGTGGCCAATTGATCTGGAGCCCAAGGAAAACACTTGATGAGAGAATTGTAAAGGAAAGTGGAAACGGTGTGAAAATATGATATATGTATGTTGCTATGATTGTGCATTGATTAAAATATTATAGTTTTACGTATGTTGTGATATTCCTACTGGGCTGTGTTTGCTCACCCCTTCTCCTTCCACAGATACTAAAAGTCAGAGTCAGGCATCGGGCGGGGATGTTTCAGAGCTCACTTAGAGACTTTCAAAAAGTTAAAAATGGACCCAAGACATGCATCTATCACAGTGAATCCCCTTAGGTCCACGGGCACAGCTAAGGCCTGACACTGTACATATCAGTCACAGTGAATCTCCTTAGGTTCCTTACCAACATAAACCTGCGTAAGGCTAACTACCATAAACTATGTCACACGTGACCTTAATGGATCTATCCCGTATCACAATAGGTTCATAGATCCAACCTATATCCCTTAGATCTCTGCACACAAGCTAGGCTATCCAGAGTTTCACTGAAATACTGCACACACAGCACGGTAATCCCTATCACACTGGGAACTTGCACATAAGGCATGATAATCCCTATCACACTGGGATCCTACACACACGATTCGGCTATCCCAATTACATTGGGACCCTACACACACGGTACGACAATCCCTATCATACTGGGATCCTACACACACGACACCGTAATCCTTAACCCAATCCAATACCTCCTCCTCGAATTTTTCGTACACTCGACTAGGCCAACCCGAGGTCCATTTATGTGATCTGTACACACATCAAGCCTCCCGTGAGTGTCCATCATCGTGCATATGTATTTCTATTCCTATTCCATACAATGATCACACTACCATGCACCCGTAGTTTGTATTGGGTTCACCTTGGTTAGTTTACCATATCATACCATCCAATCCCGTAACTATTCACTTATTAGCACTAGCCCGTATGACCTCACGTACGTATGGCTCACTCGTGTCTCATCTATCTCATTATGTATATGCACCCACGTACGGTCCGTGTCTCATACGTCTCATTACTCACGATACGCTCTTAGACACCTTCCGTGTCTCAACCATCCCATAATGTACGAGTATCGTAACGCCTGTACCCTATCCATCTCATCACATACATACATCCGTACCCTGGATCTCACGTCTCGTCTATCCAATTGTCTCACCACCCATCTCATCCGTTCTGTAACCCACGGACACACGCGTATCACTTGCGTATCGTCTATCCCAGATCATACAACCACTTACATAATACTCGTACTCTAATTGTATCCTCATGTGCCATCATACATGATATCTATAATCTGTAATCCACTCTGGGTTCACACTCCAGTGACACAATCGTATACGATCGCCCGATCCCCCGACTAATCACTTATTTCCGTAAAGCCATACACGCACCGGTAACGTCCCGGTCTATTAATCCATCTAACGTCCTAAGCATCAATCACACACTTTATATTCTCTAAGCCACAACATTTATTTAAGTCTCATGCATGTTAAAACATAATAGAAAAGGTACGGTCAGAAATCCCTACTTCGATATCTGAACCATCACTCTCGGACCTTCATCTCCCTCTTTTTCTCATCCGTATCGTGAATCCATATGTTCCAGGGGTTCAGGATGAGTCCTCGAAGTCGCGGGGTCAAAACATGCAAAACCGAGTTTGGGGGTTAAACTGATATTTTACATCTTAGGGGTATTACCGTAAACTTATAAACTATTAAGGGCTATACTAAAATTTATCAAGTGGGGTGAAATCGCTAACTTGTAACCCCCCAGACATCAAAATACATAATAGGGGGTAAACTGCCAAGTTCTAAAATAGTAGGGGTGTTGAAGGGGGTGCAGGTGTCAAGGCCAAAAGCTACGGGGGCTTGTCAAATTATCCCCGGTATGCCGTGATTTATGTTCTCTCATCGGAGAACACAATCGACGGTCTAGAACTATGATCAGAGGGCACCACTGGCTTCGTCTCGTCGAGGGGAGTCTGTTCCGACCAATGATGGTGCCTACTGAAGGTTGGAAGGGCAGATTGGTGTTAGGAGAGGTGGTGGCTATCGGGGCTCATTGCCGATGATCTAGGCCTTAGACAGTCGATTGGAGACCATAGTTGGATTCGTTCGGTTGAGAGAAAGATATCCCGTGGTAA
The DNA here is from genome assembly GCA_026212285.1 of Bursera cuneata. Classification (NCBI taxonomy): domain Eukaryota; kingdom Viridiplantae; phylum Streptophyta; class Magnoliopsida; order Sapindales; family Burseraceae; genus Bursera; species Bursera cuneata. The sequence goes on along the minus strand of JANLJB010029159.1, from coordinate 1,097 downwards.
CTACAGGCAACACCGGGAACGACAGATTGACAATCGATGCAGGCGAACATTCACGGCATCGATTCGATCAATTTCGGCACTGGACAAGGAAAGGGAGGTCACTACTAAGCTTAGTATGCTGAGAGCTTTCCGTTGCCACCCATCTTGCTGCCTAACTCATCAAAAATGTAAATGGTTATCGGTAACGGCAGTGACAAGGTGATTTCCGGTGAACAGGGGTGTCTGTACTGTTTTCTAAATGTTTTGGACTTCTATCTCTTTATATAGATTTTGGGTCTTGGGGGTTCAACTATAAATTTCTAAACCTTCAACGATCATGAATCTGACCCCATGCCAACCCATCCTCATCTATTGTCCGCTCTCGTTACCCTCAAAATATGAACATCAGGCATTAAAGACGAAAAATTATTGAGTCTCTGTAAAATTATGTTTAGTCTAAAATTCTGAAAACTCCTAAATACCTCCAAATACTCATATAGACGATGTCACCACGTTCGTGTCACCTCGTATATGCCAAAAATATATACTTTTATAATTTTTAACTTTAAAATCTTTCACTTACACCCCTAAATCACAGTTTTTGGAAATCCGGGATGTTACATAACTCTAATTGATTGTCATAATTTTTCACAATTACAAGGCTTGGACTACCCTTAAAGAACCATCAACATTAACCTTAAACCTTAGGAAAAATAGTAGATACCAAATTATTGATTTGATCATAAGGGCCTGGCAAAGTAGAGGAGAAATGTTATGATGCTACATTTGAGGATATTCAACTCATGCATTGATCAAACAATACCTATAGCAAAAAAACATAAACTGATGCAACAATTATGAGTAAAATGATTGAGATTAGGAATAATACCCTAAAAAATCATTTTTTTGTGACATTTCTGCTACATCTTAGAAAGTGTTACCCAAGTGTAGGTAGTCTTAATTATAGTCCTCGATGAGTCTAAATATCGTATCCACAGGGAGATTATTATCAAGATTAAATGGTCTTTATTTCAATGTTCAAAATCCAAGAGCAAAGGAAAGGTAAGCAAAGTGTTGGTTGATTTTAGAGATAAAGTTACCAAACAAAATTAGATTCA
>JANLJB010029158.1:0-13697 GCA_026212285.1 Bursera cuneata | reverse complement strand
TTTATTCTGTATATGTCCATTCTATTTTTTATATCTTTTTTTTTTTTTTTTTTTATCTACTTGCTCGATGTATTATTATTATTATTAAATTTTGAATCAATTAAACAAGTTTATTAAAAAGCCACGTCAAGAAAAAAATAAAACATAGATTTTTTTTAGTATGAAAAGTTCTTTATAGGTTCATTCGGTGTACCATACTCGATAGTATTAATTTTTAAAATTATAATAAATTGAATTGGATGGAATAGAACTAAACTGTATTATTGATCATTTAGTAATATAACTAAATTTTTTAAATTGTTAAAAAAATATTTAAAGAGTATTATTTGTTATTATAATAATTAATTTTGAGTAGATTATGACTAAATTTTTCAATGATTTCATTTTCATTTAATATATCCTAGTATTTTCAGAGTTATTTAATTAGATTATGTCAAAAAAAATGTTAATATATTGAGAAAACCCGGAGGCCCAACCCAATTTATCCTGAACCGGTTCAAGTTTCCTTTTTAAATCGGGTTTAATTAATTAATCCCCAATTTCTGACCCGGATTGTCAACGACGACGGGTCGTTATAGTCAAGTATGACTGCTTGCCCTTACATAAACAAAACTGTTGCGCGCTGAAGCCCTAGAATAGGACATTGTTTACCCTCTCAGACTTTGAGAAGAAAACAATTATAATGGATCCTCAACCGGAACCAGTGAGCTATATCTGTGGAGGTAACTGCCTTGCCTTATTACATAAGTTTACTCTACTTCTGTCTTTGTTGACCAACAAAAACTATTACTCAGATTGTGGAATGGAGAACACGCTGAAGCCAGGTGATGTTATTCAGTGCCGCGAGTGCGGTTATCGTATCCTTTACAAGAAGCGCACCCGACGCAGTAACTACTTTCACCCTCAAACATTTGTCTGTTCATTTATGTCTCAATTTAGGTTATTTAAAATTTCAATGAAGTTATGATGAGTTTTTAAGTGAGGTATTTCACAAATTTCGAAGCATATTAGGTGAATGAAATTTTTGAGTTTGTTATTGAATGAGTTATACTGTGAAGCTGATAGGAAAGATTCGATCTAACTTGTGTTGATTCGTGGCTAATGGATGATATTTTAGTGTACGGCTGCAATTTCCTGTGTTATAAGAGGAGTTGCAGTCTGTTTGTAGGCCGATAGTGATACTTGATGTTGAAAAACATGTTATTCGATCCTCTACTATGGGGCTCCAAACAAATAGACTATGCATAAATATTATATTATGCTCAAGCTGAAGTCAGTTGTTGCCTGCTTAGGGTCGTTCGATAGCGTGGCATGCTTTTTTATTTGTTTTGTGATGATCTGATATTTGAACCCTATAATTTTTGCCCTCATAAATGTAGAAAAAGCTTCTCTAACCTAGATATGCTCCCTGTGTTTCAACTTCTGGCACTTGGTGTATAGCATATGGTCTCTTGGATGTATCTATTTATTGGACTCATTTGTCGGTTTTTACTGATCTTTCCCTTGTAAATAGTAGCTTTAACTAATGCATATATAGTCTGTTAGAGGGCTGTACTGGAATCGTTTGTAGTCCCTCTTGTTTGTGTTGGTCTTATGTAGTTAACATTCCAACTTGCTTACTTTTTGGTGCAATACTTGCAGTGCTTTCCGATCATATTTAGCACCAAGTATTGGTTTGTACTGCTTATTGACCAAACATCTGATTTAACCCATTCATTTTGCTTATTGTAGTTGTTCAATATGAGGCACGCTGATGGAGGGATGAGAGTGGGTATGCAATTGCTTATGGCCTGAAGTAGTGAAGCATACCTGCCTTGTTGCAAGTCTGCAGATGTCTTGTTTAGTCTGTCCATAAATTTTTAAACGAACTTGTCCCTACTAGCATTATGACTTAAATTTCACTGGTCGGATTTCCATTATGCAGTTTCTTGTGTTACTGCTACGTTGTGATTCTGAAAAAGTTGCATCTAAATTACAGTGATCAGTGGTTATTGTGTTCGAAATGTGTATGCAGTAGCTACTTATTTGCTAATGCATGTGTGTTGATGTCCACTCCTCTCAATTGCTTTTCTTGTCTCTTCTAATCCAGTCCTTTCTTCCCCTATCTATTTCTTACACTCTCCATCTCACCAATAATGACCCTGTACTAATAATCTCATATCTTAACTTTTTATGTCCATCTCCCTGGTCTCTCTTTCCCATTTTATTTTCTTTCTAGTTAAACTATATCTTAAAACTTTTTGTTGAAATCTTTTTAAATAATTTTTCAAATTATTTACTTATTTAATTAGATTAGATGATGGTTTCTTTCACGGTGGATGTTTTTTAACATTGGCTTTCATTTCCTTTTTAATTTTTCTCCTTTTCTATTTCTGGATACATATATATGCTCATTGATCATTAGTAATTATGTTTAGATGATGATTGTAGAGTATGTCTATTCCACCTTTCAGTTTCAGTCGTGGAGTTATACAAATTATCTTTAAGTAATGGTACATAAAATGTTTATATTCTCTGTTCTGTTTGGTATATATAAATTGGTTTTTGGAAGGCATTGATGTCAAGGTGCACTCCGGTAAGAGATACTGTACTAGTTATATCATTTAAACTATATGAAAACTTAATAAAAGTGCAATGCTATTAGTTAGGGACATTTGTTAGCAGTACTAGTTGATTAGAAATGTAGGCATGGAAGGGACATAATCCACCATTATGGTTTAAAGTTAATTATGAAATTGAACATACTGTCATACTTGCTATAGGAAATAAAATGCAATTTGAAATCTAATTTCCGTATTTATACAATTTATTAAATAGCAATATTCATTTAAAATATTAGAGTATATTAAAGTTTTTAAATTGTTTTAAGATATAATCAACCTTGTCCGAAAAATAATTATAATAATAAAAAGAGAACTTTTTCTTGTTTGAGAGTTTTTAAATAGTAAGTATTTGGAAGGTTTTTAGGGGAATTATAAAAATATCTAATTTAGAGGGGTGAAATGAAAAATAATCAATTGTTAAAATTATATAATTTCTTTAATCAATTTCAACCCATTTGACAAAATTATCCTTGCATGTATTATTAAAGCAACTTTGTTTTTGCTGAGAATCGAATTCAAGACCTCCACTTACTAAAGTAGAGCTACGAAAAATTTGGAAAGTAATATTATGGTGTGTATTAAGGTTTGATATACTGTCCAAGATCATGTATCATAGTCTGCCTCAGACCGTGGTAAAGAGTCGTGGTTCAGCCTTCCGCGATTCGTCTTCTTTGACAATAATAACAAAATATGACCGTTTTTCGACACTTTAAATATAAAAAATTATCTAATCTACTTCAAAATGCATCCTTAATAACAATGAAACACAAATCTAATCTATTTTTATTTTAAAACATAACATCAAAATCAAAAAGCACAAATAAAATCAAATCATATAAACTCATTCTCATCTTAAAATGATTTCTAGCAACCGTCGTCCTCTACAAACCGTTCATCTTTCGCTATTCGCAATCTGCAAATCCTTAATGTCTGCTTGTGTGAAGATTACGTGAAATTTACAGTGGAAGTTGAAAATGGATTGAATGGAGGGATTTCAAAAGAGAGAAGGGTATTTGAGGCAACACAATCCAAGTGGATGAGGGAAATCATATAATTTTAGAAAGTGATTATTTTTTATTAAGCCCCTCCAACTAGGATATTTCATAATTCCCTAAGTTTTTAATATTGTCAATTGCATTTTAGATTTCTTATTTATTATGTAGTATTGGGTTGATAAAGCACTTGAATTGTTTTGGGAAAACATTAAAAAAAAAAAAGAATTATTTTGAAAAATATTCAAAAAATTTTTTTTTAACTAAATAGGGAATCGCTGAACAATGTTGAGTTTGTTTAACATTATTGAGCGGTATCGAATTGTTGAGTATTATATTTGCATTTACGGAATTGGAGGTAATCTGATAGGTGATATTAAACTTGTTTAAGAACTAAATTTTATTAAAAACTATCTTAAAATAATGCGCTATTTTTTTTCTTTCTTTTAGATAATATTATCCATGATTGTTTTTAAAAGTATTGTTAAATATACTTTGAAAAAAATATATGTATATACATGAAGAGGCATTCTTCATCCGGTAGAGGGATTTGAAATTTTTGGATGTGGTAATGATAATGATCTTTTATATATTATTTAGTTGATTTTTATATTAATAAACAAAATTCCTCTGAAGGTAATTTTATTTTTCATGTTGAGGATAATAATTAAGAAGATGATGTGATTCAGTTAAGCCTGATCTTAGCTAATCATTAAAAGGAAATGATTAATGTCTATGCCTAATGCCTCACTTTAATCTCCTTTATATAGGAAGCTTGATTTATGTATCCCATTCTTTGATTTTCCTTCAAATCCAAATCCAATTGTTGAATGACATTAAAAGCTCTTAGAAAGAAGTTGAAGTTGAGCTCCCTCACATCACATCACCGAAAGACGATTTCCCTGTCTTTGACTAATCTAAAAATGGTTTTGAAAAATTATATGATTAATGTCATACAATTCACTTTGGCCCCATTTGGGCACGCTATTCGGAAAAGCTGTTTTGAGTTGCTTCTGTTTCTGCCCACGCCGAGAAATTCTAGGCCTTACCAGAGAGCACAATTTTGTCAATTTAAACTGCTTCCATTTTGTCAACTTAGCTAGCTGATCAAGGTGGGAAAATACTACTTTTGTAATGATAAGGGGAAGGGATTTGAACCCATTTATTATTTATTAAGAAGAGTGGTTGAGTTTTGATCATCATTTTGATTGGAGTTTGATATGATTCAACACGGCTAAAAGTAAAATTAGCTCTGCGCATTTATATTTTTGTGATCAAATACTCATCAAACTCACTTATCATGAGTCATATTTTAACAAATTAATAATTTTTCAATAACCATTAACACACAAGATGCTTTGCGGAATAATTAAGTCTTTAAGCAAGTGGAAATCTTTATAATCAAATGTCAATCAATACATATTTGTGGATTGTCGTGAATGGAATATTTTTATATTATCAATTTGACATACCCTATTTATTTCCACAACTTGGTCATAAACTAAAGTATTGGAAATTAAAAGCGACACAAACCTGGGTTACTAATTCACAAATAATAGTGTTATTGATTTATAACTAAGCAAAGCCAAATTAAAACATGGTGGCGTGATGGAGTTGCAGCCCCACGCACTCCACAAATTCATGAGTAGCCGCACCAATTTTTTAATGCTATTAACGTTCATGAAAAATATATACACAAACGAAAAAACCCTTTTAATCATAGTATATCATAAGGTGAAATAAGTAAAAAAAATGAATAATCACATGCAGCTTCTGCTATAAATTGATAACCGAGCTAGTGAGCTTTACCCAACTCCTCCGCCCATTAGTCATCTTCGATCGTTTTTGGTCATTTGGGTTGTAAGTGAAGATGATGAAAATGTCATATGTGGCTTTGTGGTTTGTGCTTGTGATTTTGCTGCTTGGAAAAGCAGAATTGTCAAAGGCAGTCACTTGCAACCCATTAGAGCTGAGCCCATGTGCCAGCGCAATCGTATCTTCTAGCTCTCCCTCTGCCATTTGTTGCAGCAAATTGAAGGAACAAAGGCCTTGTCTTTGCCAGTATGTGAAGAACCCAAACCTGCAGAGGCTTGTCAACTCTCCTAATGCAAGAAAGGTTGCTACCACTTGTGGCTCCCCTTTCCCCACCTGTTAATGCATTGGCTCTGCTTTTCGTTTATTTGGTCTGTTAATGGTTGCGTTATGTGTCACACTAGACTGGATTGGTTTTTGACTTTACTAAATTTTCTTGCATTGTACTTAGAGCATTTATTTTCTAAGCCGTTATGATATAAAAGTACTTTCAGTATTTCCATCCAACAATGTTGAGTTTCTATTAGTGATTTGTTTGAAATATATGACTTGCAAATAAATTGTATTACACTGGAATGACATATTTGATAAAAGTATAATGAGGTCTTGCAAATAAAATAAAGTTATATTGAAATAAAGGAGGGAGAAGAAGAAAATATTCATGAAGACAAAAGCATTCATTTCAATAACTTAAAAAACAGAGATTTATTTTGTATAAAGTTAAATGTAAAGTTAACCAAATTTATGAAAGTTGTATTGAAAAAATAATCATAAAATATTATAACGGTCTAACCAACGGATCGATATTTCAATTCTATGAATTCTACAAGTTAACATTTTAACTAATAATAATGATTTGATGGCCTATAAAAGTTCTTACGGGTCAATAATCTAACCCGTAAGGTATTGACTAATTGACAATTTTAATTAAATAATCAAATAAAATATTAAATCTACTATTTTTCAACCCGATCAATTAAATTTGGTTATTTTTTTTCTAAGTTATGTATTTTATATCAATAAATTAAGCTTCGTAAATAAAAAAAAAAAAAATCCATCCTGAAAATGCTATGATCAGTTGTGAAGGGCTGCCACTCTCAATTACTTTCTTGAAGCACCACGAATACCAAAGAATCGAGATACCAATTTTTAATGAAGCTATTTCAGATAACTTATAATAGAATTTGGAGCATATAGTAATTGTAATTTTAGTATGGGGTAGAGTTAACAATTAAAAAGTTGTCTACACAAACTGCCAAAGGACACATCCTTGCCTTAATTACTCCAAGTCAAAATCCTTTCGTTCAACTCCGTATCGATCTTTAAACTTTGATAATCAAGTTACTGAGGATCTAGATCACTGTCTAAAGACGAGGTTCAAACTTCAAATGGGAGAAGACCTTTCTTTACGCCTAGATAAATTCTCCCACCCAAAAGCTTGAGGACCGGAGAAACTTCTTCAAGATTCAAGAACCATTGTAACGCCTTTTAATTTGTATACAATGCTTTGATGAATAAACTCAAACATAATTATGAAAAAGTCCATAAAAAAATTCTCCTAAATTTAGAGGGTGTTCATATTACTATTTCAAACGTTGGAAGAACTTTGTTACCCGAGTGTCTATGTGCTAGCAGACCTGCACAGCAGTCCTACTGCCTTGACCTAACAATCCACAAAAGTACTACAGCTCAAGGGTCACATACTAGTGCTTGCACAAGAACAAATGTTATATATTCTCGTACTGAGCATTAGTGGTGTCCGAGGGTAGTGCCGAAACATGGCACTTAAGTTCCGAAGCCTGGGCCAAGCAGCTTGCATACACATCAGCTGCGACCACAGGCCATAGCCAGGCAAAGAGGTCCTACTATGAAACAGAAAAAATCAGCCATAAAACATGATATTGGTGAAGATCATATAACAGTTCAAACATAAAACTATATTTCATTTCTAACATATAACACCAGTTAAACATATACATACATCCAGCTAGCCAATAGAACACCATACGATTGTAACACATCTATCTTTTCCTGAACGAGAAAAAAAACACCGAAAAAGTGTGGAAATTAATCTACTCAGACCATAATTAAGCTTTCTGAAATTCACTGGCTTGTTGCAGCTCCTGTGCAGTTAGGCCAAGGCCTTCATTTTGGTGCTTCTTCCATCCACCAGTATCTGATTTGGAGTGAGCCCAGTAGTAAAGGATTGATGCCATCAGTGACACCAATGTTAAAGCAGCCCCAGCAGCAAACACCCCTTTGCGGAGAGTTGCACAAGACAGGTCATCCCCACCAAAGATTCCTCGGTACTTAGTGTGGTATGCATTCCTAGCTGACCCTGCCACTAAGCATGCCTCGGCTCCCAAAAAGCTAACCCTAATGTCATCGTTCAAATTTTGATTAGTTAATCTAGTCAAGATTATCAGCAAACATACGCGAATCTTACTTACACTCTCCATAACAAACGAAAAAGAAATCAAGCAACATTCTTAGACCAAGTAGGGTATTTGCAAAAGATTCTCAATTGTTTAAAGCTATCCCTGAATAATTCCTTTTATTATAGATGGTTAAAACCTCATGGTAAAACCTATTATCAAGAAGACATCACAGGCTTGAAATAAAACCCTTGAGTTGTTCTGGTACTAAGTAATAAGCTCAGAAACAAATTATTTTTTCATGACATTTTTCTTTTCTTTTCGCAATCTAACCATTAAATCAAATTAATGATATCCATAACACATTACAAATATCACAAAAAACAGAGACTCATAGTTACTCTTCCTTTTAGTTCTGTGTTACCGAAGTGATAGACTGTAGGGATCAATGACAAACCAATTAATTCTTAGCCTATATAATTGAAAAACATGAAATGACAATATTGTCAAAAAAAAAAAAAAAAGGTTAATTACCCAAAAAAAAATCACTCACCCTTTGAAAATTAGCAATATATATGTTGATATTATAGATTAAAAAATAAAAAGATTCGAGTAAAAAAGTTTCTATAAAACACTATATAGGACATGGATAATGTGATAATGTCCAAACCACAACCATCCACACTTTCAGGTAGATTATCCGTACAATTCTTTCCAAATTGAAATTAAAAAAAAAAATAAATAAATAAAAGGGTTCTAACTAGTCCAAATGGCATTGTCAAGTGTTGTGTCCTTACCCTTATCAAACAAATGCTGTCTCATTAGACAACCAGTATTCAGTAAGTTCCTCGACATGAATTCCAAAACAATCAATAGCAATTAAACTTAGAAGCTAAAAACCACAAACTCTTGTCAAAATGGTGTAAACCATGTTTAAATCTCCTCATACCCACCCACCACAATTTAACTAAAAACCAACATCGTTTATATTACTACTGAGATGTTTATATTGAATAATATTTTTGCACCTCACTTATGGAACCCAACAAGGAAATCACTTTTCAGCTTTTCGCTTCGAGCTTCAAAGTAATTTGAGCAATTTAAAGTACTTTCTGTCAGCTCTTAGTAAACCCCATTAGCACATCATTACTCGAACACTCTCAATTATAGAGAATAAAGGATTAAAAAATAAATGAGAAGTGAGGGACAAAATGGTAAATTAGTGTACCAAGAAAGAACGAAGAAAACAATGGCGCAAGTGGTAGAGGAGCTGCCACTAACAAGGCCTTTACCAAAACAAAGACACCTAGTAACGCCGTTCAGCACTACTTGGCTCAGTAACAGCAACCCAAACGCCGTCAATCCGTAAATCGTCGAAGCGACGGTACTGTAGACACAATAGGTTCGCTCATCGTACTGATCTGCAACCACCTTACCCTTCACAAACCAAAAAATAAACAAAAACACTTAAAAAAGATTTCCTTTTTTTCTTTAAAAAAATAAAAATAAAAAGTAGTTAGAAAGAGAATTAGAGAAAGAGAAGAGAGGGAGAGAGAAGTGTATACAGTGCTACGGCGTCGTTCAGCCCCGACGGCGAAGACGAAAGCGATGAGATGGAGCGAGACGAGGACAGCTAAAATGGTAACTGACATTGCCATTATTAGGTGTTTTGTGTTTTTGAGAACAGTAGAGGCTCCATATATATATCATAAATATAAAATGTAAAAGCTAATGTTTTTTTGAATTGTCTTTATAAATAAATTTAAATTTAAATTTATAAATAAATAATAATACTCTGCTTTTGAGAGAGTGATTGTTTTTGTTGGCTTTATAGGTCTTTATAATGCTGCTTTTTTGGATTCTTCTTTGGGTGGGGAGTGGCTGCTTGTTTCTACTCTCAAATTAGCTTTCAGTGTATTGGATTTGATGGTCTCCAGATCATCAAACCATCAAACATCTATTCATATTATCTTTGCAATAGATTTTATTTTTTTAAAAAAAAGAACACCATATTAAATGGTATTTATTAAAAATAACTCAATCATATGAATTTAGTAATATTATTACTGAATTGATGATTTAATATTTTATTTTATTAAAAAATAATAATAGTGGGCACATGCAGATGCAGTGTTTGGGTATGATTAATAATTATGATTGAGTGCTTGTTATGCAAATTCAGGCTAATTTGAGAAAATTTTAAACAAAAAATGCTCTGGGAATTTATGAGGATATGACATGACATTATTTATAAAAAAAAAAAAAAAAAATCTCCAAAATAGATAAAAATTTGGGGATTAGGGGAATTGATCTGATTGGTTCAGAGTCAGGGGTTGGAAGTTTAGAAAATAGTGTTGAACGTAGGTGAGATCATCCCATTGGGTGGTGTGGTAGGACCCACTTACTGACTATAACTCACAAATAGGTCTGCCCAAATAGCTGGACCCCTGCTGGCTTGTCCGAATAACTCTCTAAGTAATACGACAAAATTGTAGAATGAGTGTTAAAAGTGATATTTGGGCATGCTTGCGGTGTATTTGATAATTATTTTATATTGTATTAAGATTTACACTAATTTATACTATATATTTTACACTATATAATGTAATGTAAATATACCGCAATATGTAATATAGAATGAAATACTCACTAATTTTTTTATATTTAAAAATATTAAACAAATAATAAAAAATAATTTAAATAAATTAATATTATATTATATCATTTATGAAATTTAAAGAATTCCGACAAGGAATTCCAGAAGCTACCACTGGCAATTATTTTATTAAATTGTTAATTGATAATTTAACTACAAGTAAATATTTAATTAAAATATTAACTAAATTTTTCTTTTAAAAAATGATTTTTGTATAGTTTATTAAAATATTTTATAAATATGTTTAATTAATATTTGCACAAATTCTTATTTTATTAAAAGAAAAAGATAATAATTCTTATTTTATGTTATTAGTGTTAGCTTACGTCTCCTTTAGGATATTTAAGATAGCCCACATGCTACATCTTATTTTTAATATTAATATCATTATTATTATTATCTATTTTATTCAAAAATAAATTTCTCTAGGAGTTGAGATTTTTCAATACTTAGTAACCGCTAAATGAGATCATGTTGACGATTATGTGGTTTTCCCACTTCCTTGATGGTAAGAGAGTGGGAGAGAATATTGCTAGTGGATATGAGTCTTGGTCTATCTATAATATTGTTTGTGATTAATCATTAAGTCATATGTTTATGATGAAAATAGATTAGGCTAAAAACCATGTTTTTTAACTCTCCATAAAGACAATGAGAGTAAACAGAGTTTACTAAATTTAATTTTAGAATCTCACAACTTTTATCTTTGATTGTTCAAGTTCTTTGTTTGGAGACTTAAACAACTATGGTTGGAGGATAGATCATAATTTTATTCCGCTTATATTAGCCTATATATGTATTGATTTTCATGTAATATTTTCATTATATATATATTCTCCATATTATTCACTATAATTATTGGTATCAAAGCCTATCTTCCATGTCATGTTGCTTAGTATCAAGTTTATTTTGTTCTCTATCTAAATCTCGTAAGTTTAAATCTATGAATGAATTTTCTTTCTCCTTTTGGTGTTGTTGTGATGTTCGGATGTTTGTAGAGAATAATTATTTGGTCATGCACATGATGTATAGAGTTTTAGAACGGTAGAAATTTCTCTATTAATCTTCGTTGTTAGCAAAGATACTTTTAGATCTGTATTAACTTTTTGTTTAAAATCTTCGGTGGATAGCATAAGATTTCTTGTTAAAAGTTTTTCATATTTGCATTTGAAGGGGAACCAAAACTTGCTAGATTTTCATTTTTACACCTGTCCAATAAATTAAATCCTGTGGATAAGTTAGATTGTTGGCACGTTGTTATGTTTGCTTTACAAAATTTCATGTTGAATTATATATGTGAATTACAAGTCTAGTTAATTTGAAGTGTAATGATGAAAATCTATTACGTGTGCCATGTGAATAAGTGAAATGATGAAAATTTGTTACGTATGCCATGTGAATTCAAGATGTGTGTCATATATAAGTACAATAAATGGGCCTTTGTATTTAATTCTTTTTCGTAAGATGAATTAGTAAGAAAATGAAACAATCTCTGCCAATTCTCGCTTGAGCGATACGCAGGCAAGAATTGAGCCAAATCAGGCAGATTTTATTTTTGTTCATAATATATGGTTAATACATGATTTGTAACGCATATTGGATAGAGCCATATTAAGGAAATGAATATTATTGTGTATTAAGATTAGCCATATTTTGAACGTGGTTATATATCCATATTGCAATTAAGTTAATGGTTAATGGTTGCTTTACCCTGCAGGGAGGTATTTATTTTCTATGGCTTGATTGGAATAAGATAGTGATTTTAATATGAGGAAAGGAGATACTAGATATTCACAGGTGTAGGATTTCTTCTTCCAAAAATATTTAAAAAAATTACTAGTCTTATTATACAAGGTAAAAGCATATCTAATGCATTATGCAACCTCTATCCATACGAAGGTTTAGATTATATTATTGGATTTGACAATGATTGATTCGAATTACGGTTATTGTAGGTTATTGTTTCAAAGCATTAATTGATTATATTCTTGGTTCATGCAGTTGTTGTTACTTCTTTTTTGAGTAATGATGCTTGAATTCCACTTTTGAATGGTGAGAATTTTTTGGATTGGAAGGACAAAATCTTCTTGACATTAGGGCGCATGGATCTTGATTTAGCACTTCGTGTGGATGTACCACAAGTGCCTACAGAATCAAGTTGTGTTGTGAAAAAATTGGCCTATGAATGGTGGGAGAAATCGAACCATCTAAGCGTAATGCTTATCAAGTCTCATGTTAGTCAGCGCATTAAAGGGTTCATTTCTTAGTGTGAAAAAGTCAAGGACTATATAAAGGTCATTGAAAATTCATTAGTTCTAACAAGGCATTAGCCAACACTCTAATGAATAAGTTGTCAATGATGAAGCATCACAAATCTAAGAGTGTGTGTGAACATATAATGGAAATGGACCATTTAAAATAACATACAACACACATAAGGAGAAATGGCCCGTTAATGGACTTCTGACTATGTGTGTTCAAGAAGAGGAGAGATTGAAACATAAAAATATAAAGAGTGCTAATTTTGTCCCCCATAAAAAGCGATAAGAAAAGAAAGACAAAGGTGTTGATGGTAAGCCATTGTAGAAGAATGAAAAATGATCATTTAAGCAATATGGCTATAAAGATGCATGCTTCTTCTGCAAAAATAATAATAATAATAATAATAAATAAATAAAAAGAGGGGCACCAAAAGAAAGATTGTCTGAAATTCAAGCAATGGCTTGAAAAGAGAGGTAGGGTTTTCTCAGCCTAAGGAAACCTATGAAAAGTGAACAAGGCATCTATTCGGGTAACGGGATGCGTTCGCACATCGAAGCTCTGGGGACTTTTAGACTTGTTTTAGAAAATGGATTTCAATTGGATCTTGAAAGCACTTTTGATGTTTCTTCGTTTTCTAGAAACTTAGTTTCAATTTCTAGTGACAGAAATTAAAGATAGAATTACTTACCTTCGGAACAAAATCACAGCCTCAAGATTAATCACTTACGGATAAACCCCTCTGATCACAATGCATGTACTCACCCAATTACTCTCTGTGTTTTTTCTCTGTCTCAGAAAGCTTCGTATATTATCTGCGTTCACTTGTTTTAATCTTTGAACGTGAATAAAACTTACGCAACTACTGTGAGCAGTTTTAACGCAACTGCTAATAAGCAGTTGCTTTATATGGGCTTGGGTATGGGTTATTGGACAACCCATCATGGATGCCTATCCCAAGTCCAACATCTCCCACTCACACATGATGGGATGTCGAGCA
>JANLJB010029157.1:0-13695 GCA_026212285.1 Bursera cuneata | reverse complement strand
GTTCCATGGCAAATTTCCAAATAATATTCGAGGGGCTCTTCCTGTCCAAGCCTCAGACACTGAACCGGCTATCATCTAGGCTTCTATGACGTTCAATTCTTCTAGTTCGCCAAAAGGATACAAAGAAACAAAAAGGAAGAAGTCATGATATGGTAAAACTCTTAAATACGCGGTCAGATAATCTAAACAACAATAAACCAGATTAACGAAAAAAACAAGTCTTTCCCGTAACACTTAAATCAATTGGCAAAACTTTCATGTAAGCCTATCCTGCCCATCAAAGGGTTTTCTTAAAACAAAGACTGATGAATCAATCATCATCTTCAATGACCTTGGTCTCAAGACCCCTCAGTCCTTCTGCAGGGATTTCGGCAACTGTTACAAGAGAATAAAGTTCTTCCTTGGCATCTTCATCATCATTCCTCCTGCGAGCAATGCGAACCCTAATCCTCCTTGGAACACTCCGGATCCC
The DNA here is from genome assembly GCA_026212285.1 of Bursera cuneata. NCBI lineage: Eukaryota > Viridiplantae > Streptophyta > Magnoliopsida > Sapindales > Burseraceae > Bursera > Bursera cuneata. Next base: position 13,223 of record JANLJB010029157.1, on the reverse strand, counting down.
CCTGCTCCAGATATGCTTGTTCAGCTTCACATCAACTCTCACATCATTTGTTCCCATGGCTTTCTGTGCGAACCTCCTGATCTCCTTTATAGCTTTTGGAGCCTTCTTCTTAAATGTGCTGTTTCCAGAATGGAAGAAACACAAAGTTAAAATATGAGTTCATATATTCTTACAATCATCAAACCAACTAGATGAATGAGAATTATTTTAAGGTACATATTTAAAATAACATGCATTGACTGAAATGACAACAAAATTATGCCATAACTTGTACCACTATGACAGAGTTGTCATAAAATGAAATATTTGAATGCATCAAATGCAACACAAAAGCCTAAATTAAGGAAAATCTTCATTATCAAGAAACATATGACCATAAAAAATCGGCACCTTTTGAAGAGAAACAACAGAGATGAATTTTCAATATTTCAATCCAGCTATATTCTAGGGTGACTGAACCAAACAAAACTACATATTATCATATTCTGAACCAATAAAAGATACTAAACTCTGATGCTCCATATAGATCTCAGCTAAGTCACCCATCCTTATCTCCCAGTCACAACACTACTCTCATTGTTCATAAAGAACTTTATGGTTGGAAATTTCAATGCCTAGCTGATTCAAAGTTAAAGAGATACCCCCTTCCTGGCAAGTGTATTCCTTGACCATAACCCTCTTCCCCATCCCCTCTGAAACAATATCGTATAACTTTACTAGGATTTCCTCATTCCAATTTTATTACCAATAATCAAAGCTAATTTATTCAAGCTTAGCCTCACCACATACAATTATTAACAACTGGACCTTGTGGACATGCAAATCATAAATATCCAATTGCCATTTGAACCATTATAACCACCGCACATACCCTCTTATACTCAATAATATAATATTCTAGAACCACCAAGTCACCATCATCCACCTCTATCCCTCATGGTCAGGACAGAAACCCATTAAAATGTCTTTCTAAAAATACGATAAACCCATATATATATATATATATATAAAGAACCTAGTAAGGGAAAAAAATGAAGCTAATACAAAGAAAATAAAAGCAACCAATATCAATTGTCAAATGCAAAAGATAGTATAACAATAATAAACTCGATATACGGTGTGAAAAAAGGCGAAAATTGGAGTCACTCACCAGCCATGCAAGCGCTTGTGAAGATTGATGGTATACTCTCTGGTCACCACCTCCTCCTTTCTACCCTTGACCTTCTCAACCATTTTCTCTCTGCTTCTCTTTCTTCAACTGCACGTACCTGCATTCAGTCACCCACATGTCACTTCAAAATTATCACAAACTTCACTTAAAAAATCGATTGCAAGAACCTTCTTTCAAGAATAGGACACAAAACTTCAACCTTCAATTGATTGAGAAACAATAAGAACAGAAACGAAAAATGTTATTAAGAAATCTTATGGAAGAAAAAAAAAAGTGAAGATTCAGCTTGAAGTTCGAGAAATTCAAAGGTCGGAGGATACCTTAGGGACTGAAGGAAAACAGAGACTGAGAAGAGAGGCAAATCTGGAGACAAGTGTTGGAACTAAAAGATGAAGGACAAAACCCTAGTTTGCATACCGGAATAAAGCTCTATAAAAGCCTCTTTCATGGACCATACTTCGTAGTCCATCATATTTGGATGGGCTGGGCTCCATTTAGGCCTTGGTTTCCTCTCTCCATCTTGCATGTCGTTTTTAGGTATCTCAGAAAAAATATATAAAAAAGAAAAAGAAAAAGAAAGGAGTACGTGATGATAGATGCATGTGTAATCACGCGCTCATCGAAACGGAATATGGAGGAGAATCTTTCACACTCCCTGATTCTCGATATCCTGAGTCGACTAACCGATTCCGCCGATCTCGCTCGGTGCCGAGTGGCATCCAAAACGATAAACATCCTTGCTCAAGATGTTCGATCCATTAACCTGGTATGCACCTTGTCTCGCTACCTAAAATCTCGCGCACCGGAGACCCGACACCAAGTCACGCCATTCAAGACAATTTTCAACAATCTCGTCCGCAGTTTGTGGAGCGTCGAGTCTGTTTCAATTGGTGTCCACGAGTCGTTGCGAGGAATCGCATACGACGACGTCGAGGCCGAGTCCGATGATCTATACTTGACCGATGTCAGATTTCTTAAGAATTGGTTGCCGAGGGTGTGCGCAGACTTGAGGTATTTGTCCATTTCGGATTTTTGGTTTCAGTCTTGTTGGAGAAGGTCCGAGGTTTTGGCTTTGATTTCTTCCTGCTGTGAGTTTCCTAATTCTTGTTTCCTCAATTTTGGATTTTTTTTTCTGCTTCTAGAACTGCCTTTGCTTGTGAAGTTAAGGGAAGTGTTTCCATTAGCATTGAAACCTGTTTGATGTTTTGCATGAATTCATAGAGAAAAGATTAGGCACGAGACCGACAAGTTTGATTCAGGTTTATGCATGTCAGGCATTGAATTGAATTGAATCCGTTCAATTATGAATGGAGGAGGAGCCTTGTCTTTAAGAGATTAGAAGCAGAAGCGGCTTCATGGCAATGCTGGGATACAATATTTTGTGGGAAGTTATGTGTCAGTCGTGTTTGAGGATGTTGGGGCAGCTTCCATAGGGTTGTTTCACTCTGTTGATTTAAAGTTGTTGAGAACATGGTGGAATTGCTTTTAATTGAAGGAGAATGATTGTAAGGTGTTCGTCCTCGAATTTAATATACCATACGTGGCCAAAAAAAAAAAGAATTGATTGACGAAAAAGAATCCCGAGTGCTAATGGATTTAAAATCCTTTTATGTAATAATTGCTTGAACGAAAAATGTACTGTGTAAAATCTGCGGTTACAAATTGGACTAAAGTTTCCTGGTGAAAGCTTTGTATGGTTAGGAAACTTTGTGGTCTTTAACAAAAAGTCAAAGATTAGTTGTTTGTAGAAAAGCAGCTAATACTTCAACTTGTGTATTTGTGTAATTCTTGGCTCCCAGAAGAAAATTGTACGTGATAACCACCAAATGGAAAAGGAAAAGAAAGAGACAGAAGAGTTTAAGCTTTAGGTATGCCTCGCCGAAGCTTGGGATATCAAGGATCGTAATGAACTAGAATTTGTAGTCAGATATTCTACTAGGCCTCTGTCTAGTCATTTATTACTTTGAAGGTATTCTTCTTTTTGATTTGTATATTTATATTATATAATAATATTGTTGTTTATTTATATGTGCAGGCCATAGGCTTCTTGAACTAGAGGTGAAAAATGCTTGGTTGTCAGTTGATGGCCTGAATCCTATGCCCAGACTTACCAATTTGACATTGGAATTTATAAGACTAGAAGATGAGGACCTAAACAAGGTTAATGAATGCTTCCCTTGTCTGCAAGTTCTTCTTTTGGTAGGAGTTGGAGGACTTAAAGAGCCAAAGATTCGTCTCTTTCACCTTAAAACCTTTCAGTGGACAGTGTCAAATGCTCCACTTTCTCTGGCTATATTTGCACCCAAGCTAGTGAAACTCAAACTTATTTGTATTAAACCCAAGTCCCTTGTTCTTGAAACTCCTTTGTTGTCTGATTTTCATCTTTCGCTTGAGGAGGCAAATGTGTTGAGAGTAAAAGAGTTTCAAAATTTGGAGAACCTGCTGCTTGAATCTTCAAGTCTTCTTAGCATCATCAGCACATTTCCTTTTGGTAATAATATTAAGAAGTTAAAGGTAGATTCACTGAAATCGACTGAGCCTGTGAAAGGGATGAAATTTTACTTGGGGGCATTGTTAAATATATTTCCAAACATGAGCTCTCTTACTTTGGGCCCTAGGGCTTGGTCAGATGCGGAAGCGTGCTTTCGCGAAGGAGGTTTGGGAAGTAACATTCAGATGAAGGAGCTGACAGAGATTTTGGCGCATTTGGTGATAGATGATATTGATGTTACACTGTCATTCATTTCCTGTATTTTGGATAAATGCACCAACTTGTCATATATGGCCTTGCTTATCCACTGTGAAGTAGATTCCAGCATCGGTAGCAATCTTATGTCTCGGTGTACTATTGATCATCCAAGTGTTAGATGGAGATGGGGCATGTGGAAGGACGGAACAGAAGATATTTGGGTCTCTGATGGTGTCTAATTTTGCAACACTATTATCTGAGAAGAAAACGAATCGAGTTACAATTGGCGGTAGGTGATCTGAAGACCAATCGATTATGTGGCCCATGAGATTAATCAAATGCTTGGAGAAGGAAAATATATTGGAACATTGCGAAGATTTCTGGCGACCTACTGGCAATTGGCCAGCTTTGTCACATGCCTTTGTGTCTTAAATCCTAATATTTGGTGCATTCTGCCTCGCAACAGATTGAACTATACTTCTAATTGTTGTTCCAGTATTCCTCCTCCCACCCCTCATTTTTAGCACATAAGAAAGGACTGGAGAGGTGAAGATAAAGGGAAAGAGCAACCCAAGAGGCTGGTGTGTTCATATAATATTATGAACTTGTATATTGTATGTAGTTATCTCCCCTTTCATACACGATAAAAATGTGTACATGAACAATGTTGTATGATTATTGCAATAATACTTCACTAGCTTCATGAGTAGGCTTCAAGGTCTTTCTCTTTGATTTAATAATCTGTGATGCCATCATGGAGCATCACTGAAAGGGACAACAGGACAAGTAAACCAGAAGAACTCATTTTTACACGGTAAGGTCTATCAGGTGTCCAATATACTTGACAAATGGGCTTTCATTTCACACTTGCCACCAATAATGGCTCAACCTTCAACCATATTTGTTTCACCATTAACCAATCAATCAATCTCTCTCAACTAGACCGACCTAGCTAGGGTTACCAACTCAACATATGCGGTGAAACTACGCCAATCTCTTTGAAAAAATGAAAACTTCTATTCTAATTAGTTATATTTTTAAAAATAAAAAAAATTTAAAAAAAAAATTGGAAAACAAGATAAAACGGGGCGTTCCGAGAATCGAACTCGGGACCTCTCGCACCCAAAGCGAGAATCATACCACTAGACCAAACGCCCTCGTTGCTTGCACCTTTGCCAAATAACTAAATAAGGATAAAGTCGCTAGATTTGGTCCAACGGCGTCATTAGGGTTTTGACGGGTATATAATTACCGTATCAGCTCATAGCGCGATCTAGGCAGCCCTAAACCCTCTTTCTCTTCGTAACTGTAAGCCGCGATTTCTCTCTTCTCCGCTTATGGACTCGTGATTTGATTTCTCACATCATCTTTTACTCTTTAACAATGTGATCTGGCTTCTGATTTCATTCTATTATTACATATCTGACGGTTTTATGTTTTGCTCGGCAGTGAAGCAGAGGTAAGAGGCCCAGAAATGGCGACAGTTCCAGGCCAATTGATTTGGGAGATCGTGAAGAAGAACAACTGTTTCTTGGTAAAACAGTTCGGCAGAGGCACCGCTGGCGTTCGGTTCAGCAAGGAAAGCAACAACCTTTACAATCTCAACTCGTACAAGCACTCTGGTGCGTACACTGCCCTTCAAAATTATAAGTTTTAACTTTTTTCCTTTTGGCCTTCTGTTAGATTTCAAAGCTGACTTGTTAACCTAAATGTTGAATTTAGGGTTGGCGAATCGCAAGACGGTGTCTATTCAGCCAAGTGACAAGGATCTGTCGGTGGTGCTTGCTACCACAAAGACCAAGAAGCAGAACAAGCCCGCTCGCTTGGTTCACAAATCTGCCATGAGGAAGGAGTTCCCTAGGATGGCCAAGGCCGTTGTCAACCAGGTACTTTTACTTGGCATTTTAATATCTTGACTTTTGAAGATATCTTGTCAGTCAATAATATAATTTTTTTATCTGCTGTTGGTAATGAGTTGAAATTTTCATTTAAATTGGTTGGTAGTATTATTGTCCTGTTAATGTATTGTGTTAATCTTCATACTTCTTTCCTGTACTTTGAAATTGGATTATCCATTTTAGTTTATTTTGTGTATGAAGAAAACACCTGTAATGATGAGTAGCAGGGATGCAGGAATTCTTTGGGGTTTTGGGGATTACTAGAATTTATATTTTAAGCTGTGATGAGAAGCTAACATGTAAGAAGACCTCTCTTGTAGTGGATCTTCAATGAAATATAATATGTTACGCTTGGCTTCTGAGCTTTAATTTTCGACTGCAGGAGTCTATTTGTTATCTTTTGCGTGATTGAGCATCACGTATGCCCGTGGTATATAGTCACTTAGGAATCAAAATCAACATTTGGTTGAAAAAAACTTTTCTACTTCTTTTTATATCTGAAGTAATCTTCATGGAGGATTGCCTTGATCGAACCACTGAATACTCCTTTTAATTTGATGTTTATTTTTATCTTTCCTTATTCAATTTCAAGTATGTGAATTAAATGATGAACTAGGTTTTTTACCATTGGCGGTAGCTATTGCTGAATTGCTATTCTGCTTCTTTTATGTTGCATGAAAAGTACTTGAAATTTATGTGTTTGCTTGTAGTTCGCCTTGTGTCTGGTGTTGTGGAGCCTTGTTAACAAAATGCTTATCTTTGGGTTGTTGGCCTTCATTAATTGCTTGCTTGCTTGCAAATATTTCAGGTTGCCGATAATTACTACAGGCCAGATTTGAAGAAGGCAGCCCTTGCAAGGCTTAGTGCTGTTCACAGAAGCCTCAAGGTCACCAAATCTGGTGTCAAAAAGAGAAACAGGCAGGCTGTGAAGATCAGTGGTAGGAAATGAATGTAGGCAGAAACATGTCATGCTTTGTTCTTCGAAATGGTTTTCTTTTAGTTCTAGAGTTAAGAAGACGAGTTTTTTGTTATCTATGTTCAATTTCTTTTATGTATTGGAAAGATTATCCCCCTTCTATTATGCTGTGAAAGGGTAAATCTAGATTTTGACTTAGCTTTGTTTCAAGTTTAAGTTGGCACTTTTATTTTGCTATATGAAAAATGTGTGCTATTTTCAACCTCGTCTGGCACAACGCCGCTTGCTCCGGTGTTTTGGTCTCTCTCTGGTAACGTTTATTGAGTTGGAGTCCAATAATTTCAAGAATAATATTAATATGAAATTCAACTTCAAAATGCCTTAACAATACTTGCCAAGCTTTCATATGCGTTTAACTATGTACTAACAAAACTAATAAAGAAACAAAACCAATGTGCGTTTAATTATGTACAAACAGTAACTAATAAAGAAACAAAACCTCAAACCTAACAATAACTAATAAAGAAACAAAACCTAAAACCTAACAATAACTAATAAGGAAATGAAACCTAATAAACTAATAAAGAAACGTTATTTTCCTTTAATAATTTCTTGAGGTTCGAATTATTGATTCAATTTTATACTGTACTTGAGCTTTTTAGCAACTGTTGGATCCCTCTGCCACTATTTGTAGAAGTGGAGGAGACCATGAATCTGTGTACACCAGCAACTTTTTAACATTTGACACCCACCAAAATGCTTAGCCAATGCAGTTGAGGGCAAAGACCAAGATGCAAGATGCTTAGCCAATGTAGTATGTTAAGCCAAAATTATGTGGATATACATACCTATATATTTTTGTTTTAGATTTTTTTTAAGTGTTATTTCTTTTAACATATGTTTTTAAGATATTAATATAATTCTTATAGAATCTTTCTTGGCACATTCATCTAATTCTAATATGCATTAATGAGTTTTAAGGTTCAGTGGTGGTCGGATTCAAGCCTGGACTTAGTTAAGTCCTTTATTTCATCCGGGGCTAATCTCTTCCTGAAAGACTTCTACCCTTGTTCTGAAATTTAGGATAGATCAATCGATTGCTCTAAGCTCTCTACAAGATAACTATACATTATTTTTTTAAAAAGAAAAAAAATCAATAGAATATCTTTTCATAATGTTATTAAAAATCATAATGATAGATAATCTTACAATATAATTTCTAGTTTTTCATTTGTATTTTGAATTCATTCGTAAAAATAAATTCACGTCTCACAATACGTCTACGTTCTTGGGTTTGATGGGCTAGGAATCTGGCCCATGTGGCCCATTACATAGTTCCTGACAAGATGCACGGGTCACGTGCCACGACTCGTTAAACTTTTAACATATGCACTTGTGCACTTGTACACTTGTGCCAGAGTCTATATATTAGCTCTAAGATATCACCATTTGTACACTACAATTTCCCGCCTCAGTGTTCTCTCATTTCCCGCTCTGCAAAACCCTAGTTCCCCCAATAATGGGCCAAAAGAAACAAACTTCCACTGATCCGATCACCGAACCCAAGAAGCGAAGGAAGGTGGGCTTCTCCGACGTCGGTGAGCTACCTGATTCCAATTTCTCCTTCTTTGTTTTCTTTTTTACTTTTGATTTTATAAAAATGTATTTGGGTTTAGCTAACCGTTAAAGTTTTTGTGCTTCAGATTCTGGAGTTGAGGCTAACGAATGCATTAAGATATATCTGGGTATGAATTCAATTTTACTTGAGCTTATTATACGTGTTTTGAGTTTTTATGTTAATTTTAATTTTAGCTATTTTTCATCTGTTCTGCAACCTATAACTTTCGCTGCTACTACATAAATATACATGTGTATGTATTTTCGTATAAATGCTGCTAAAATGCGTGGAATGTCATCTTTAATTCTTTTATTATTTCCACTGTTATTCGGATGAGTTTATTTTTATATTTTTCCTTCTTATATAGTGATTCAAGATATGGCTAGCTGAAATTAAAATAAATAGAATTAAAATAAATCTTCCTCAGATTGAAATTAAAATAAAGAAAAAAGAGTTAGGCTTCCCGCTCCCGCACTAGTTTGTACTTGATTCTATTTTCTGTGCTTTAAATTGGAATTATTAACTCAGTTGAAAAGTAACGGTTGCTATGCATTTATATTCGTGTTGTAGAATTTGGCTGGACTACCTGAAGTACTTCATCCTTGTTTGATCAGATATGCATGATATTGATTTTATACTTGGTTCTCAGCAAGTCAAGCTTGTCAGCTTGCCAAGTCAATCTTTTAATGAGGGACAGGATTCAAGTGTTTTTTTTTTTCATTCATTTTTTCTCATACGTTGATGATCATCATCTTCATTTTTTAGATTTTCTTATCTTACATGCATTTGTATTTGATTGCTCATATTCTAGTGTCTAGCAAAGAGGAAGTGGGTGTTCCAGACAGTTTCAGTATTGAGCCAGTTGACTTGAATAGCTTTTTCGAGGAAGATGGGAAAATATATGGTTACCAAGGGTTGAAGGTAATTCTTCTTTAGTAACAAATTTAAATGAGCGATAAAATTCTCTGGAATGGATTTTTTTCTAACATTTTTTTTAAACATATTTTGTGTAGATAACAATCTGGGTTAGCTGTATATCATTTCATTCATATGCTGATATTACATTTGAGAGCAAATCTGATGTAAGTACTAAAATGAACCGTGGCCAACTAGTATCAACATTGGTGTTACTCTTCAAATCTAAATTATTTGAACTTGCTTCATTCTTTGTATGTTTTTTAGTGTCTTAATGGTTTGTTTTTGTTATTTATTGGTAGAGGGGCAAAGGGATTACAGATTTGAAATCTGCTCTTCAGGTATATGCTTACTTCCTTGTTAAACATTTAATTTCATTATTGATATCTTTAGGTCTTTTGATTAAATAGTAATTTTCTACAGAGGATTTTTGCTGAGACTCTTGTCGAGAACAAAGATGAGTTCCTTCAAACATTTACAACAGAGAATCATTTTATTAGGTATTGTGTTTTGGAGATCTTTGCTCATCAAGGTCCTAAAGATCAGTTATCCCTACGTCCATTTGGAGTTAGTTTTTGGATTTTTAATTTATATAGTTGAGGTTGCCTTGTATTGCTGTTCTCAGATCTGCTGTCTCAAGTGGGAACGTTATACAAAACAAGGCATCCGATGGACACACTAATCACTTAAAAGCGGGTGATTCTGATTTGGAGGTAATTTTTACACATTCAGATATTTAATTTTTGCATCTCATGAAAATGATTGCTGCTATGATGAATTTTCAATTATTATGATATACATGTTTGGCAGAGGTGAGTTATGGTCTACTGACTATGGCCACATATAGTGCCATGGGAAAGGGCAGCCTGGTGATTTTTAAAAATTAATTTTAGTGGAAGCCTGCATCATATTATGTTTTGGATCCCTTTTCAGGGTAGATATGTTTTGTTTCTGCATATAATTATAGTTCATGAAATTAATAATTTCTCTTTCTTCTGCTCTCAACAAATTCATTTGCAAGGATTATGTGTTTGTAATTACGTGCCATTAATTATCGTGCTCTTCATCTGGCTCAGGTTGTTCGCATGGTGGTTGGTAATATGGAAACAGGAATCCTTTATAGTCGCTTGATACCTCTTGTTCTTCTCTTAGTTGATGGTAAAATTTCTCACATTTCAAGGCTTGAGAAAGAAATATTGATTGCCTTTTCTTTTTCTTTCTAGTCGGAAATGTAACTTTGATTTCTAATAGTGTTATTATCTGAATCAGGAAGCAATCCTATTGATGTTACTGATCCAAGATGGGAGTTATATCTCCTGATTCAGAAGAAAGCAGATCAGCAGGGAGACATTCAACAGAGACTGCTTGGTTTTACAGCAATCTATCGCTTTTATCATTATCCGGATAGTACACGCATTCGTCTCAGTCAGGTTCATATTCTTATTGCAACTATTTGAGTCAATAGGAAACAGAATGAAAGGAGCTTAATTTTGTATCTTTTATTAAAGCATTCAACTAATTTGCATGCTAACAGATGTTAATTGAGCAATATAATGAAATATTTCCTTTGGTAGATTTTGATAGTGCCTCAGTACCAGCGCAAGGGTTATGGCAGTTACCTTGTAGAGGTGATCAGCAACATTGCAATAGCTGAAGATGTTCATGACTTTACAGTTGAAGAGCCAATAGATTCCTTCCAGCATGTGCGCACCTGTGTTGACATAAAACACCTTCTTGCTTTTGAGCCAATCCAGCATGCAATTGATTCAGCTGTTTTGCATCTGAAGCTAGGAAAGTTATCCAAGAAAATCCCTGCGCCTCGATTGGTGCCACCTCCCAGTGCGGTAGACAATGTCCGGAAAACATTGAAAATTAACAAGAAACAGTTTCTGCAGTGTTGGGAAATTTTGATATATCTTGGACTTGATCCTGCTGACAAGTGTATAGAGGACTATGTTTCAATCATTTCGAATCGTGTCAGGGCAGATATCCTAGGAAAAGACACAGGGACTGCTGGGAAGAGGGTGATTGATGTCCCGAGCACTTATGATGAGGAGATGTCGTTTGTCATGTTCAGGTCACAGGGTGGTGAACCTGGTGTCCAGGTGGATGGAAATAAAGAAACTCAAGAAGAGCAGCTGCAACAGTTGGTTGATGAAAGGATCAAAGAGATCAAGTTAATTGCGCAGAAGGTGTCTCCTCGTCGTGCTTGATTGTCACTGCCCTTCCATCTATAAAAAGTGCAGTTATTTTAGGGATGAACCAAGACTTCTTCTGTAAATGACCAACTTGTACTAGCAATCTGGCACATGTTTAGAATAGTTACTGACATGACATTGCATTGAAATATGATCTTCCAAGGTTTTTAATTTTTCGTCTTTAAATTTCTGGCAGAAATACGTTGTTCTATCACGTAAAGAGGCATCGTATTGGCTTAAGCTTGTCAACTTACAAAATTATAGTAATTTATTTGCTGCTTCCATTGCCAGTAAAAGTTCTCGTACAGTGGTTTCTATGTTCCAGTAGCATCTCTAAATACGAGGGGCATAGGCCTCGACACTTCCGCACTTTCAAGCGGGCAAGCGAAGACAGCATTACAAACTGAACAGCCTTATATACTGAATAATGTTTGGACAAGAAAATTGTACGGGCATTATTTTTGGTTAAAAAGAAAATGCGGCCCTTTTTAAGTATAATTTGTAATTGATCGGACTTCAATAATCCTTCCTGGATGTCTTTCTTAGAGAGGTTGATTAATTATACTCTGTTCACTTTCCCTTAATTATCAACAGTTGGATGTAACATGAATTTTCTGCCTAAATCACAATAATTAACGTCATAAAACTGGGATTTGAAGGTTTGTGATAAGATTTTTGTGGAGTTTGGTTAGATCTACTTGCCAAAACTCCTATAAATACACTGATGTTCATTTTCAAGTATGCAATCTGTTGAATGCATGAATTCTGAGTGGTCGAAAAATGAGCGATCCCTTGATATTGGTCATTCAGGGTTGAGAACCGAGGTGTGATGGTAATCTTCTTCTGAGGCTCAACTTAGATGCGGATACATGAAAAATCTTTCAAAAGAGAAGCTCTCAACTATAAGAAAATTTAGAAAGTGAAATCAAGATTGTGAATATCTTCAACTTGAAATAAGAACGTTTATATAGCCAAGGGCTCACCTTGTGACTCGGGGAGGTGGGAGCTAGCTGTATCCTGCTTTGACGTTCCTCTTGAGGGGGTTAGTTGTCATTTTGCTTAGGAGTGACCTAGACGGAACCCTAGGTGATAGTAATTGTGGAAAAGTTTAACATTCTCAATCCATCGCAATTGAGCAATCTCCCACCGACGTTATGAGGCAACCTCCCGCTTAGGTCAACAGATCAAAGTCTATTTAGAATGACCATAAATCAATAAATTCTCACGTGAACCTATCCTATCCGATTGAACTGACCTGATAATTACAGTACTCGTGGCCCAAAAAAAAAAAAGTAGCTTCTAGCTTGTACCGGCACTCTTGTTCATCTACAAAACTACAATTACAATTATCAAGCTACCATTTTAAACTTACACTATTTCTTAAGTTAATTATACAGCAAACCTCGATTTTAAGAGATTGGTGCCTGCTACGACACTGGATAAATTAAAATCAAGATTTGAAGTTACAGCTCTACTTGATATCGTCCCAGGGCAAGAGAATCCATATCCAGACATTTGGGAATCTACTCCACAACAATTACTTCAACTTCCGGTAAAGTACTCACAAGTTCACTCCCCGCCTATTCAATTCAATAGTTATGGTCACGCTAGCTAAGGGGAAAAGATGTGGATCAACTCATTAGCTTCTATCAGGGATGACATTAGAAAATTACTTGCTTCTTGGACTTGAGGTGCGTTTAAATACCAGCAGAAAAAAATGTAAAACGTGTATGTATATCCCGTGAGGAGACGTTAAGTGGATTCAAAGAAAGACAAAACCCACATCATCCTGATTGGTAGTTCATATGTTTTTATCTG